>OU015501.1:71857361-72002361 GCA_907164885.2 Dolomedes plantarius
GAAAAAGAAATTATTGTCTTAAAATAAAAGACATTTGTGTACTAAACATAGATAGTAAAATTTCATTTTTTTTCAAGTCTTCCACTGAAATTTGAGATTCACTGAAAGTTTGCAAAAATTTTTGAGGTTTTAAATCGTGTTAAACGTTTTATAATTGCATGAAAATCAGGACTTTTGTATATTTTTATAATTCATATATTCTACTTTGTAATTTAAAGCATGTATAACTGCAAAAATGTTGTACAAGTAACAATTGCATGCCTCTCTTGTATTCTAATAGTTTTACAGTTTTTCTGTGTCTAAAATATGTAATATTGTATTACTCACATAAAAAGGGATTCTATGGATGCCTTCAATCACATCTTTTAAAACTTATAGACCCGAATTTGGTGAAATCTTAAATTTAGTAAAATATACTCAAAGAAATGGATATTATACATCTTCACTAGAAACTAAATTTCGTATGTAAATGAACAATAAATTTGAAATATTTCAGACCTATCAGTATGTGTGAAATACTCTCTTTCCTTGATCGTGTAACAAAAGATACTTCCAAAAGATAAACCAACCAAATATTTGAAGAGCATTTTCCGTAGCAGAATCTAATAAGTTTATCTTCACGTATTTATATAATATTTAAACTCTGCTAGGAAAATCATCCTAATTATTATTTTTTGTATTTCATAGATTTCATAAAAAAATTGAGATATATGATTTAAAAGGTATACAAATACAAATATCTGGATTAGAATTTTCTTGTACTATTTTCAAAGGTATTTTATTAACAAAATTTCAAGTTCCATTGACTTTTGATATAAAATTATTAATTTCCCTGCGTACATATAATTGAGAAAATAATGATACTTAATAGCGATTCATTAGATTTTTAAACCTTTTCTTATCAATACGTAATTTAAAAAAAAAGCTTTTAAAAATGCTTTTATGAATTAGAAAAGACAATTTTTTCATTGATGATTCAGGGAACGGTTTATAAAAATTTATTATTGAGATTTTAAGCAAATGCTATCCTCTGATTTCAGACAAATACTTTCATACCAAAAAAGCTTTTGAAACTATAGATGCAAGTACATTGCATTGCGCATGTATGCTGAATATTCCTAAAAGGTTTTTCTTCAATAATCCTATCCACTATCAAGCTGAAACAAGATTGAGTTCCTTCTTCAAAACGTACTGTTAAAATATTACAGTTTTTATATTCTTTCATGAAGACATCACATTTTAGTATACTTATCTAGAGAAAGGATTCTTAACAAATACAAATGTGTTAAAATGTAAATATGATTTAGCAAAATTTTAAACTTATTTCCAGTGTTATAAACAAATTAATAAGAATTAATTTTATGAAAGTGTTCGAGGATACTAAAGCACATACACTAAGCTTGTTAGAATCTTTAAATGGAAGTCAAACTGCAGCTAATTTTGCATTAATAATTACACTTATTTTTCGGCCGGTGAGCATACGATTTGATTGTCTATATAGAAATGAGAATTTTCCGTAGATGCAATCACCCTAATGCTCTGAAGTCTGAATAAGACTTTGAATGTTAATTTGAAACTAGTTATAATGGAACTACTTAAGAATTAACAATTTTTATTAATACCTTTAAACATAAATTTTTCAAGACGTATCTTTTAGCAATGATGCGTGGAAAATATTCATGCTTTCAAATCAGAATTTTTTTAAAAATGGCTAATTAAGTTATGAATTTCCGATAATATTTTCCCTTTTTTAGCAGTAATAATCATTTTACTTTAGGTATTTCTTTTGAAAGTTTTAAAAATCGTGCTATATAACTGGAAACTATTCCGGTTATTTAACTTAAGGTCACACCAATATGCAATCTTTCATATTTTAAGCTTTCAAATTTTTCTATATCATGTTTTCTGTTATTTTCTTGCTCCAGTTTCCCTTTTCCCCAGACATGCTTTGTTAAATGATGTATGAGTCTCCTACGGTGAAACTTGCCGAAGTATGGTTATTGGAAAACAAGTTTAAGGGAAACGGGTTTTGAACAAGTTCTTCATAGCTAATAGATGCTGATAACAATCAATATATATATATATATATATATATATATATATATGAACATAAGAACAGAAAAAGATTAGCATAAAATATTGATCATATTATTCTAAACTTGTTCCTCGCATTTTATATAAATTTTTGCCCCACAGGAAAATAACCAAGTAAATGTAAAAGTTTAAAACAAATTCTTAGATACTAGTAACATGTATTGCTTTCCTAATAATATTAACATTGCAATTAGTAAGTTTATTACCAAACCGTTTAGAAGAAACTTGCTTATCTTGCCTTATCATATAATCCGTGATGATTGTATAAAGTAACGTAATGTTTTTTAAAACATTGCATTTAACAAAAAAAAAGGTGGAATCGAATAAGGTTTTTTTTAACTCTTAGTCGCAATCATATTTATAGAATAACTTCACAATTACGAGATTAAATTACCATTATCTTAATGAAATCGGGAAAATTATACGTAAAATTATAAATAACATTAAGTGAAAGTGAATAAATTTTATTTCAAGACCAAACTACTTTAATTTTGTTGTAATGAATTTTGTAAATATATCCCTTAATCTCTCGTTATAAACCTTTTTATGATTCTTATGTAGTATTTCAGGATAAAATATTGACCTGTTATTATATTTGGCTAGGGGCGTGTAAACACCCTTTGGGGCGGGTTTGGAGAAGGATTTGGTGTCAAATTTGCAGATTTGTAGAAAATGATCGGAAACACTAGTGTAATTTTAAACAAGTAAACTTTTATATTTTCGGGAAATAATAATTTAACATCCATATAAAATAATTATCTAGAAGTAAAAATTATTTATTGCATAAAATTATTTATAAATCCCACATTTCTGATTTTTTCAGATGGTTACTAATTTGGTCGGGTATGTAAACTGACTATTCAAAATTCATTGCTTTGTACACTGATTGAAATATTCATTTATATAACTTAAAATATACTGAGAAAAAATATAATTGTTCTTTTGCAGATGATTTTTTTTTTTTGTATTTAGTAGTTCAAAACAGCTTCAAGGGGCATAGTATGAAGTCATAGATCTATAAGAATTGAAGAGACCAGGAAAAATATTAAAAACATTTATTTCTTTGTGTAACACATTAACACTAACTTTACAATGAACTGCATGTTATATTCAGGAACATGCTACCGCTGTCTCAAGCTAAATATTTTAGTTCCGTCGGTTGAGCTTTGATTCAAATCTCACAACCTCACCTCGAAAGCAGACTAAAATTCTCACATATCTGAAAAAAAACCAATGAGTGTTATAATCGTCATTAGTTTTGGAACCAATTGAATCGGCAGTAACATAAAATGTTAAAAAATTTAGGTAAAAATGTAAAAAGGTAAATATTTGTTGTAAAAAAATATTTCCTTCTTTAAAAGTTGAACTAAGCTTTAAAATCTTAAATGTATTATTTTTACAGAAAAATTAATTATAGAATGTTTTCATGAAATATTTCATTTAATTACTAGAGGAATTTAAAATATTCAACACATAAAGTTTATTAATGCTTATATATGCTTGATGTAATTTTTTTAATAATCCTTACACATAACTACACATTAATGAAAACTTTCTTTCATTAGACAATAAAGATAGCACAGGTAATGAGACGATCTTCCTTAATAGTAATTAAACTCTATCTCAATTTATCTAAATTTATATAATTCTAACAAAAATAGGTATTTAAATTAATTAAAGTAGTTCCTTATATAAAACTAAATAATAAAAGGATTGAAATAAATTTACGAAAAGAGTAACTAATTAACCAACTAAATATATATACTCCCAGATGTGTATGTATATATATATATATATATATATATATATATATATATATAGTACATATATATATATATATATATATATATATATATATATATATATATATATATATATATATATATATATATAACTTATTTTGATATCTTTATTTAAAAGCTTACATATTTGTTTACAAAGGCATTTTTAATCTTCGGTTTAGCATAGAAACCTTTATTTTTTTAGACGATTTCTAAAATGAATCCTTTACAAATAAATATGTCATGAGCTTCACAGATTTTAATGGCGAACGACAGCTTTTATTTGAAAAGTTGGCTTAAGCAAATAACTCTCGTATTTAATCCTTAAATATTCTTCGCAAATATACTTTTATTTACTGAGCAAATTTAATGAAGGATAACTCATACATTTTCAAGAAAATAGTTGCTCATATAAGTTCAGAAAAGTTGGAAGTTAAACCATTATATATATTTGCAAGAATTACTGAAATATTCAATTGTTTTTTAAGCTATAACATATTAAATGACCGAAACCGTAAAAAAGTACGCTACAATTTTAAAATTAATAAAAGTGTATGAATTTTTCCGAATCTTTCGTACAACATTTATTTCTTCAAAACACCCTGTCAAAAGATATTGTAAAATTTTCAGGTTTAAAGAAGTTATTCTTCGGAAGAATTTTCAAAATTATAATAATTAGTTAATCGAACTAAAAAATTATTTTATAATAGATTCCTTATTAATTAATGTATTTTCATTTTTTAATCATTTTAACTTAAATAATTCAATTAATTGAAATCCTATACAGATAATAAATAACTACTTAATTGAAAGACGTACTATATAGATAATAAACGAAGAAAGAAAATATCAGGAAAACATGATTCAATTCAGTAAGGTAGTGCTTAACAGAATTTTTTCGTAATAGTTGAGGACATACATAATTATGAATACTTACTTAGTGTAAATAATGTAAAAAGGATCTTAAATTTGTTCCTCAATTCTAAAATTAAAGGGAAATATAGAATTGCTAATCCGCTTACATTATAGGATGTTTTGAATATTATATGGTATGTAGTTTAAATGTATTTAAGTAAGGGCCTGTTCACATAGGATTCCAAAGCGTTGCGTTAAGGAAAAGATGACGTTGAGACGAAAATAAACCAATCATAGGCGTTAAAAATTTCATTGCTAATCGTTTGGAGGCATATGATTGGTTTATTTTCGTCTCAACGTCATCTTTTCCTTAACGCAACGCAACGGACTCCTATGTGAACAGGCCCTAATACGTTGAAAGTAGACAAGTTTAAATTATATATATATATATATATATATATATATATATATATATATATATATAAATAATAGATAATTAAAATTGACGTAACCAAATGGACAGATGTGACCATATAATACTCTAAAAACATATATCAAGGTTTACATTTAAGTACTTAAGCAGAAAGAATGTAGAGGTGGTATAGTTGATGACGGGGGGGGGGGGGGGGAGATTGTGACCTCCCAACCCCGGTTAAACATGTTTTGCGTCCAGACAACACTCCCGGATGTCAGCTACAACACTAAGACTGTTAAAAACAAATATTGAAAAAACATTTAAGATGAAACAGACATGTTAAACCATAGAATTTTATTAAATAATAAAGCTAACACTTAATTATGATAAATAATATTTATATTTTTAATCATTAGGATAATCAATAAATATCTTAAAATGTTATAATATAAGTACACCTTAATAAAAGGATAAGTTATAGTGAGCAGTAGAACCACCGCGGGAGTATCCTAGTGCAAAACAATAAATTAGAGTATTAAGATAAAGTATTAGTAGTCTTAAACATCAATCCTTCTTACAAAGATATGTATGCTATGTGACCTCTAGCGGCTGTTCCGTTCAACCGATCGAGATGAGATTTCAGATATAGTTATTCAGAGGTATGAGCTCGGGATTCTGTGAACGGCAAATAATTGGCTCCATGGTTACGGTTATAGGTACAGGAACTAGAAATTTTCGAATGGCAACGCCCACTTTTTCCCGTCGCAAAATTCTCAGCGCATGCGAAAACCCTATAGAGCGTTGGAACGGTACGTATATCACAAAAAACGTACGGGTTATGCACGCACAAAAAAAAACAGTTCTGTGAACGTCCTGTGATGACACCCATGTGGAAAATATGCAACCAAAATAAAAGTTTTTTTTTTTGTCCGATCTATGTTGTCATCAGTGATTGGTGTCTTGTCTCTGTCATATGCAAACTTCCTCCGTGCTCCACGATCGTGTTTTTTTTTGGCCGTTCACAGAGCTGTTTTTTGTGCGTGCATAACGCGTCCGATTTATGTGATACACTTACCATTCCAACGCTCTATAGGGTTTTCGCATGCGCTGAGCATTTTGCAACGGTAAAAAGTGGGTGTTGCCATTCGAAAATTTAGACTTTCTGTACCTATAACCGTAACCGTGACCGCCACTTGGTTGCCGTTCACAGAATCCTGAGCTCATACTTCTGAATAACTATATCTGAAATCTCATCTCGATTGATTGAACAGAACATCCGCTAGAGGTCCATATATCGACAAAGTTTTTTTTGTGACCACCTGTGTGTATATATATATATATATATATATATATATGGAATACGAAACAACACCATCTTTGAAAAAAAAGAAATAATTGGAATTTGTTACTGTGACCGTGAGACGAACTCTATTTCCCGTTGCTGTGCTCCATACTCTTGCACTGCATTTTTCATTTTACATTGCGCGTCTTTCTAACAGCACTGTCATGCTTATCCTGCGCAAATTCAAAATGTTTAACATAATTTTTAGTGTACATTCTTCCATCATTATTTCTATATAAATGTAGCAAAGACATTTCTTATTTAAAAGTATTGTAAACATTTGTATTTTACTGAGTTACAAAAAAAAATACCAAGTATGATTTATTTATTGTAGAGCGTTTGTAGATTTAAGATATCTTTCAGTCTGCTTTCACGTTGAAATTATTAATAAATAAATTATATAAAATTAAAAATAAGTAAACAATTATATTTCGGAAGAATTTCAAAATAGTAAAAAAAGAAAAATGTAGGCATTAAAATTTTATCATCATATTCTCTTTATAATTATTAATATTATAATAATTATATTACAGTAATTATTATTTTTATTATTAATAGATAAATTTGGGCTTGATGAATTTTTTGACGGATAAAAGTTTGAAACAATTTTAAAATACTTAATATGCAAAATTACGCTTATTCTTTTAAAATGATCATTTGTAATATTTTTTTTATTTTATGTATAAGATAAAAGATAATGTATATGTTGGCAATCTAGTTGTATTATTTGAAAAATTCTAACATGTCACACTTTTTAATACGAAAATATGCATTAAATAAAATTCCAATAAATTTCTTTTAGCTTTTTATAAGTTAAAACGCACCACTTATCGACAGGTATATATTAAATATTCTCTAATGGGAAATACGTTCTTTATTGTATTACCAAGTTTGTAAATAGAGTACGTTTTTATGTCCTCTAGAGAATAATTTGACAGTTATTTCGTGTCTCACTGGTAGAGAAAAATACTTCATTTGTACTTTGTGTGATATTAAAGCCTTTTAAGAATTAATTTAGTAAGTTTTTTAAGCAATAAAGTCATTTCCTAACGGAGTTAAAATGGTCGTGAGAGATATTTAATTTTAGCGAATAAACAATTGTAAAATATACGTATGTTTTAACTTGAAGAGTTTTAAATTTTCAGCATTATTTAAAGAAATACTGTCTTAAAGTTATCAATTCTGTCTAAAAAGGAATTTTCGAAATCCTCTTATATCAATTTACTTTTCTTCTCTACACGTTTCAATTAAAATATTCTAAGTAAAATATTATGAAAATTTAGGTTATTTTCTGTTTAGATTTATTCGCGTAAGTAAATATGCTTAGAATAACCACTATTTATTTGCGAAAATTTAGTTCAGAATTTTATCCCTTAAAATTTTGTGTGTTAATGTAATTCAGTAATTGCGTAATTTTACATAATGATAAAATTTATACTTAAAATTCCATAATGAATGTTAATTCATAATTTTTTGGGTAGCAAACAGACAAGTTCATCATATTCGTTTGTTTAAAACTCTAAAAATAAAATAATTCATGAAATTACAGTCCGGGAATGCAAATTATTTATTCTTACAGCGTCATATTACAAATATCAGTATATCAATTTTTAGTATTTTTCCTTTAGCAGGACAGCATTCATTAAAAAATGTGCTTTAATACGAATTATAATTAGAAAGTTGCAATAACTTTTAAGTATGATAGAAGATAACAATCGGTAACATTTCATACTAATTGATAAAACATAGTAATTTTTAATGAATAATTGGAAATGGTGTTATTAAAATAGTTATGACTCAAACATTATTTTGGATAGATTAAAATAATATTTCTTTTTCATTATCTTTTGGTGAATACCAGCTTAGTTAATTACATGAAACCTCTTCTAAAATTATTATAAAGAAGGAAATGAAAGAGGTATTTTGAATTCAATCATATCAAAGGGACAGAATGCCAATGCAAGGTAATTTCAATCAACACTTGGGCTAGAATATCGTATTCTTCATATTTTCACAAATCATTAAGATATATTCCCAAAATTAGTAAAAATGATCCTTAAAAAATTTTAAATGAGTGGTTATGAAAAAAGAGACAAGTAATGGAAAGATATATCTTTCATTACTTTAGTCGCAGATAAGCAAAGAAAGGCAAGAGACCAAAAAATAAAGGGTAGTTAAAGAATGAAGCGAAGTGCGATGAAGTAAGCTTGAGTAAGCTTGAGTTGATCCAAAGTAAGGGCTGAAAATAAGTTGACGCTCCTGGAACTTTCTTGATATATTAGGCTTAGTTTAGAGTATGCCTAGTAATAAGAGCGGTATTTGTTTTCCTTTTTTTTAAATTTATAAAGTTAGAATTGTTGTTTATAGGATCTTGCTATTTTTCGATTATGTTTCTTGAAACTTCCCCTTGCTTTTCATATTTTTTTTATAATTTTCAAACAATATTTTACTTCCAAGATCGTAAAGAGCCAGATAAGAGTTCTTGAAAACGAAACGTATTTTCCATACCAAAAATCCATTTATGCAAATTTATTGTAAATATTATTTTCATATAATATATATTTATAAAAGTTAACGGACTTCCTCGTCACGTCTTTCTAAGAATGGACTAAGTGACCGTCCATGTAAAAATGCCACATGATCCTGTATGGAGAAAAAATATTTGTACTCCGATTTCAATACTGATAGATGCATTTACAGGTACTGATAGTAAAAAATAAAGATGTAATACTCAAATATCAATCACAAATTATAACCATCTGAAATAAACATAAGAAAATTGACCTATAGCTTTGTTTAAAATAAATTTCACGAAATACTTTAAAAGCAATTACAAACACATTTTACGCTTATTTGGCTAGTAAAAATGTTGAAATTATGATTACTACAATAATTACCTGCATTATCGTTCATTCTTAACTGATATACTTACAGATGTTAAGCTTAATTTATGCACTTACAAATTATAAATTTGATAATAATTCGTTTATATCCACAGATAAGTAAAAATCAAAGAATATCCAGGAACTTAAGCAAGAAACGAAACATTTTACCTGAAAAATATTAACTACACTCTGTAACCTATGATATTTTGTAAGTATGTCTAGGAAGGCATAAATTATAGAAATTCTGTTCATCAAATAATGATACATATGCTTATGTTTCTATGAGGAACATTCATGCTGACATGTTGTGTCGAAGCTTTTAGCTAATGTTCTCTATTAAGCTTGACCTAATGTATTACGAAGTTATGCCACGCATATAAAGGTTTAATTTAATTTAAGTCGCTAGGCCAAGCATTGCACAGCAACCATAGTTTAGGTACCAGATGTAATTAGTTCTCCAACTAATTAGTCGAGTTCGCTCCAGTTACCCAACAGGAGGTTCTTGAAGCATAAATTTTAATAGGACTAAGATTTGAAAACGAAGGTTTCAATTCTATAAACAGGAGAGCAAATTAGTCGTTTTCAGCAGAAATATGTTCGATAGACTTTATAAACTGATTACACATTGAGCGTTATCACTTAAGTAGCAATTTTTTTCTATTCGATATACTTCTAGTCTGTTTTATAATATTTACTTTTCACAGTATTATAATGCCTACATGAATGACAGCGTGATTTCAAAATCTGAGTACAATGCATTCCTACATATTCCCGCACACACACACACACATATATATATATATATATATATATATATTAAATATACTAAATAATTTAAAAATATATCTGTATATGTTAGCAATAAAATGATGCAAAACTTTATTATGTCCTGTTTGCAATAATTTACTTCTTGCAGTTGTTATTATTATTAACACCATAATAATAATCATTATTATTAGTCGTAGTATTGCTATTATTATCATCAACATCCTCATCATCATCCTGTCATCTTTTTTTTTTCCTCATTTATCTTATTTTCTTTTAAATTAGTTTTAAGATCAAACTAAACCAAATTTAAGTAATCATATTTTTAATATAATAAGACGTATTAACCAAAAAAATACCTGTTATAATGGAGAAAGCTCTAATGAAGAACCAACTAAATAACGCTATTCCATTAAAAATCTCATAAACGTAGATATTAAATTTCTCTGTTTTCATTCTTCGAGTATGCAATCTCAATAATGTCACGAACATAAAAAGAGCTAATGCCATGCATTTACACATGCATATATCCTACAAGGAGGGTAAATAAACGATATTTAAAATTTTTATTGAAAACCAACCTGACTTTACAGACACTGCACAGACGAGCTGTCTTTAAAAGAATGCATTTTTTTTCGCAAATATTTTTGCTCCGTATTCTAGATAACTCTCATGGTACTCTTTCTCTAGTTAATAAATCAATTCCGGATCTTTTTTTCAACTGCTGGATTGCTCGCGTGTCAAAAATTAAATAAACCATAAAGTCCATTAATTTTAGAAGGGATTAAAAATTAATGTCCTTATTATTCGTGGGTGAAATGGCTCACGTTCTCAGTGTTGCGAATGCACTCTTGTCTGGTATCGTAACGTATAATTATTTGCAAAGCAAAATTTTTGAAGCTTAAAAAATTGAAGAGTATCTAGAAGAGTGGCTCCTTAATATTATTAATAAACTTTACGACAGGTTTTAACTGATTTATCTCCATAAATTTTGTGGTAGAGAAAATCTTAGGCATGTAAATAGCTAATTTTTTATTTTCGTATGCTGAGAGATGAAGTTGGATGTTTGTTATCTACAAAGCAAGAGACTAAATAATATTTTCCATAGAATATTCATAGTAAAAGGGATGCCTTTTTCACGATTGGTTTTTCTTTAAATTAGAACGATTAAGCCTGAGTGTATATAAATATTGTAATTCTCTACATACATTTATAATCAAGCGTATGTCACGTTAGAATGAGCAAAAGTTTTCCTTGAATAGACTGACGGAAATGGAACATTTCTGTCCATTTCTTTTCTATTATTATATAAAAGTTTCCAAGAAGCGTTTTCTGTGAAATAGCAAACTATTTTCAACAGTGCTATGTAGAGCGGTACCTTTATCGTAATGCATAAATACTGACCCACATAAATACACGCACAAAAACTAAAATCCCACCCCCACCCCCCACATATATATATATATATATATATATATATATATATATATATATAGAGAGAGAGAGAGAGAGATAGAGAGAGAGAGAGAGAGAGGGAGATTTTGTTTTAAACTGACACTACCCAGAGCCATCTATAGCGCGATCTATCAGCCGGAATACCACCAAAATTGATAGAGGGATTAAGGATGACATGGGAAAGAGTTTCCGTGAAAAAACAAAATTAGTTCCAAAATTCGCCGATAGGGGAATATATGGCACTGTTGCTGTCGGCGCACCCGAGAATTTGTATAAAAGGCAAGTAAAACATCAAAATACAAATTCACGACTATGTAGTCAACAGCAGCGCCAGTATTTCGGGCTGTAAAGATAACGAATGAATACCTAAAGAGTCGTAAGCAGACAAATGTATAACAGAGAAATTTCACTGCAACACCACTTTATGCAGCAAATTCATTTCTCTCTCTTTCAATGTGACCACAGTCCTGGTGGACCGACACATTGCATCCTGAACACTACATTCTCAACGACCAAGTGTAACATGTCACCAGGAATGTTCATCAAAGTCCGGGATATGTTGTCCTTTAGGGCCGCCAAGATACACCTTGGATTTTAAATAACCCCACCAATAACCCACAAAACCCACATGGGACCAATAACCCACAGAATGTCACATGGGTTAGGTCCGGGGAGCGAGGTGTCCATGCAAGTGGAAAAAAGCGACTAATGCCCCTTTCTTCTTTCTGTAAAGCTACGGCGCAACAGATTCCGCACTGATCTTTAAACCCCAAAATATTGGCGCTGCTGTCGACTACATAGTCATGAATCTGTATTTTGATGTTTTACTTGCCTTTTATGCAAATTCCTTTTATGCTAAATTAATATTACTGGAGTTTGGATTTAGGAAAGGGAGATTAAATGCTAGATTAGACGGCATGATATTGAAGATATTACACTTACACACACACACACGCACACATATATATATATATATATATATATATATATATATATATATATATATATATATATATATATATATATCTTTACTTATATAAAAGCCTAGAGTAGAAAAAGTGCAGGTAACCATTCCGGGACGGACCAAGTCGGGAACATTTTAACATTGCGACGCCATTGTCTGCAATTTTTCTTGAAAAATAATACCGCAAAAGTTACATATTTTGAAAGCCCTTTAAGAAATATGAAAATTTCAAGTGAACATCCTAGCTCAAAACCGTTTGTTTTTGAAATATCTTCAAATTAAAATATCTATTGAAAAGAATCATTTATTCAATTGAGTCATTCACTTGAATTTAGAATTCATTCTACTCCATGGTTTTTCATATTCCCTTTAAATAACTACATTTTTAATGTTTAAGTTTAATGTTAATTAAATTGTTTCACGTTTTATTTTTTCTTATTGTTGTTTACTGCTCTTTAAGTATCGTTTTCAGCAATGCCCGATGAAAATGATGAATCACCTCTTGAAACGCTGATCAACATTCCGTCATTTTTGACGGGGGTTATATACTAGTATATATATATATATATATATATATATATATATATATATATATATATATATATATATATATATATATATATATATATATATATATATATATATATAAATATACATATATATATATATATATATATATACTTAAACAGTACAACTTTTGATAAATGTTAAAATCAATGCAATGGAAATGGGTTTTTGTTTTGCATCAGGAACTTGAATCTTGGAGACCTTCTCTCCAACACAGTGAAATATTTTTGGCTACTTTATTATGGTGGAACCATTTAGGTGAGCCAACGTAGATCCTTGTGCAGGGAAAACATAGAAATGTCCAAGCCTTACTCTTTAATTGAATCCAAGCCCGGTTTGTTGAAGCTCACGACGTTAACAACTATACCGTGTGAGCGGCATGTAATGCAATAAAATTATAAAAGTGCTGCTTATCATAAAGAAACTTCGATTTCAAATTAGTACGTAAATGCATCATGAAGAAATAAAATCCGATTGTTTATAAAAAATACACATTCTGTAGCTTTTGAAAAATACACTTTTGTTTTATAATATTTAGTCACCAGAATAACAAAAATATTCAGACACCATACTTGTCTATGAAAAATTTCTTTTTTATGTTCATTATGAATCAGTCCATCCAATATACGCTAGCTTTGTAGTAGCTTTACGAACAGAAATATTATCAAAGTTAGTCTGGTCGGTTTCGATTGGATTGTCTCGCTAATTGATACATGAAAAATATGACCAGAGATGAGTGGGCTCTACCCTAATGTATTTTGATTTCGTATATTTGTCGTTTGATTCATTCCATATCAATTATGCAGCAAGCATTTCCTACTTCAACATCGGTGAGCACGGCAGAAGAAGAGTGGGGTTTTACAATATTATTCCCATGTATCAACTACTCGTCATTTTGTTGTGAGATCCTAAAACTACTTTTTTCCGTTATTGAATCGTCCTGCATTAGTGGTATCATAATATCATGGTAACATTCTCTACTGTCAGTTTAGATCAGTCCCCCTAGATGACTTGTAGAGTGTGTCTCTGTAATGAAATTATTCCAAATAAACGTGGCTAATACGCAAAAAGGAACTCCTCTCGACAGCGTATTCATTGAAAAATATCTTATTTGATGGCATAGTAGTTAAGTTTATAAATATCAGAGTTCTAAACTTGTCTTCTCAGTCACATAGCAACTTTTTTGTGGCACTCGTTTTTCAACAAGTATCCACCTTATTATGACTTCATATACTGTCGGCTTTGGGGCTTGTCGGCACTCGAGCATATTTTTGCTTCAAAAATATTCTGGAATATGACTAGTTCGCGGAGAAATAGAAGAATATTCACCATTTTCAGTATCTGTACAAAACAGTCTGATAAAATTGACTCACCTTACTAATATTAAACTTTTATACCTATCCTTTCCATCTCAATCGCATATAAACTTTTTGTCGAATGCGATTTTAAACCTGTATCCATTTTACCATGATATCCTTTACTGTCGGTTTGGGCGCTAATAATCAATCTAATATGCTCCTATATATATATAAAAAAGATCCAAGATGGCTTGACCAACACACGCTGAAGCATAAAAAACATTCCCTTTCCTGCATTTCTATACAAAGATTTTTTGATTATATGGAAATTACCTCAATTAAATATATAAATGTAGGATTTACCTAATTGAATTCTCAGATGCAGAGCACCTTTTCGGAATTTTACGCAATATTTAATGCAAATATTGCCTTGTGAATTTTTGATTGATTCTTTAATTATTTTTCTGGTTTGTTACAAAAGTCGTTTTGAATGATAATGAATAGGTAGTAATCGAAAAAAATTGTTTTAAAATATTTCATTTACATTATTTAAAAAGAATTGATGATAAATCATTATCAGTTGCCTAAATAATCTTAAATATTTTAGTTAATTTGCAGAGTACATTTTACTGAACCCCTACCAAAATACCCTAGAAGGGTCTAGACATAAAATTAGCTTTTTTAATCAGATCTGTAATCAACTGCATGCGTTAATTCCTTAATGTAAGATTCCACAGAGAAAGCGAGAATAACGTATTTTTGTATATCATGTATAAAATTCTAATTTCCGCTTTCATGTTTTTCTTTCATAATCTCTAATGATTGTATCTCGTTTCTGAGATTTTTATATATTTATTTTTTCGTGTTTGTTCTGTAGTTTTTCAGAATTTATTTTTTCTTATTTTCACGAAAACTTTAAAAAAGGGCTTTAGAAATCTCTGATCACATTTTGATAATGTTGGACATAAGTTTTAAAGGGTTTATTTTATTTTAATCCCCGAACTTGTATATATGGGATGATTTCCAAAAATAAATTCTTTACGTAATGAATATTTAAAAAAGATTTTGCAGCACTGTAATGAGCGAGAGAAGAGCTATTCTTACATCTTTTAATTATATATATATTGTAAATATTAATTTTTTTTATTTAAAAATTATTTTTGTGTTTTACAGAAAAATTATTCCGAAAAGAATATTCACAAAATATAAAATTTATAACTTTGTTCAGTCCATGTATAATGCATATTATTCTTCGATTCTATCATACATATATATATATATATATATATATATATATATATATATATATATATATATATATATATATATATATATGAGCAGCAGCGGCTTCGACGTAGTAGTTTTGGTTCTCTTGCTAATTCGTCGCGATTGTGTTTCGGCAGCTGCCAGTGGCTTCCAAATTTGAAGTGCGGGCATTATTTCGGTTCCTTGGGCCGAAAGGTCGTTACTACACTGACATTTATCGGCAGTTGCACGAAGTGTACAGTGATAACACAACATCGCGCCAAGCTATCGCCAAGTGGTATCTGTCATTCGAGAACGTCTGTACAGATATCGAGATAAGTTTCTTCAACTTCGAGGACAGATGAGAACGTTGAACTCGTGAATGAACTGATTCTTCAAAACAGACATGCCACAGTTGACGAGATCGTCTTGTCTATTGACTGACCAACACAAAGTGCAACGATTTGAAAGTGCTCTAGCATTTACGGAACAATATCAACATAAAGGAAATGCTTTTTGGGACTAAATGATGAGACTTGTGATGAGACTTGAGTTCATTTCCCAACTGAAATGAAACGCGTCTTTCTCGAAAGAAATGCCGAATAGTTCCATCCGCTGGGGATGTGATGCTGGCGCTGCTTTTCGATAGAGAATGTGTAGTGCGTACCGAAATCTTGCTGAAGGGTGCCACAATTAATGCAGCGTCTTATTGTGAAACCCGGAAGTGGTTGCGAAAGTCGCTTAAAGATCAACGACCAGGTAAATTTTCAAAAGGCATTGTTCTTTTTCATGACAATGCAAGACCTCATGCAGCGACTCTAACGAGGGATCTTTTAGAAAGAGTTTAAGTAGGAAGTGTGGAATTTTGTGCCATGTGGCTTCCACGTTTTCGGTCCCATGAAACAAGAACTTGCAACACGACGATATCGCTGGGAAAAGGAGGTAAATATTGTAACCCAATAATGGTTATCTCACATTGGGCGGCAATTCTTCGCAGATGGCATGGACAAACTGTTGCCACGCCTAAAAAAAGTTAAAATAAAGGAGATGATTACGTCGATAAATAGATTGTGTAATATACTTTTATGTTAGTAAAATTTTGTTCTACAATTTTTATGCCAGTGTTGTTTTTTCCAAGGAGTGCAACTAACTTTTTGACTGGCCCTTGTATATATATATATATATATATATATATATATATATATATATATATATATATATATATATGCGCATATGTGTTTGATAACGCGAAGAACTGAGGCTGTGTTCTTTGAATTTTATTACATTACGTTTGAAAAATTGCAAAATCAGCAAATGTTCATTAGAAAATGTTCTGAATGTCTAGGATTTTCTTCAGGATTATATTTTATGGTATATACATCATTAATAATATAAGTATCTTTAAGAACTTTTCTGCTTTCCTGTAGAAGACATATTTTAGATTGCAGTAAATTAATTAATGTTTTTAATGATGCGAATAACAATTATTTTGGATAAAGATTTGTTAATTTAAAATTAGTTTTAAGTCTTATTATGAAAATCACTGGAGTATCAGCTTTAGAAATAATTCAATGATCTCTCTACCATTCCAGAAATCGAGAACAATAATTCTTAGACAAAATACCCATGCATAAATTATCACTAGCAGTCTAATTGTTAGAATCTTCACGGTCTGACAATAGGAGGTAGTTCTCATTAGAAATCGGAAACTGCTTTTCCTCTACAATAAGCGGATAAAAAAATGGGGAGCAATTATCTCCTAGATAAGTCTCTTTAATTGGGAGTGTGTATAACATTCTGTAAAGTGAGTACCACTAGTATTATAGATCACTAATTGAGGGTTTTCTTGTAAAAGATTGAAAACTGGGGAGAATTTTGTTTTTATATTTCATATACTCATTCGAGCATTAATTTTCGGGAAATTGTTATAAATGGTAGCCGAATGGCTTAATTGAGGTAAATATCTTATGAATATTTTACGGTATTTTCATGCTTGAAAAAACTAACACGAACGTAAAGCGATCGATTTGAAGATTAAATTAGCTTGAGAAAATACTTAGTGCTTTTTATACTTATTTTAGACAAATGGATCTTGAAATATTTTACCGTATTCATATATATATATATATATATATATATATATATAATTTAAACTTGTCTACTTTCAACGTATTACTAAAATACATTTAAGCTAAATTCCATGTAGTATTCAAAACATCCTATAATGTAAGCAGATTTGCAATTACATTTTTTCCCTTCAATTTTAGAATTGAGGAACAAATTTAAGATCTTTTTATATTATTTACACAATCTAAGTATACATAATTAAGTATGTCCTCAAGTATTACGAAAAAATCCTATTAAGTACTACCTTACTGAATTGAATCACATTTTCCTTATTTTTGCTTTGTTCGTTTATTATTTATATAGTAAGTATTTCAATCAGTTAATTATTTATTATCTGTATTATAAATACTTCATTTAAATGTAATTATTTAAGTTAAAATGATTAAAAATGAAAATTCATTAATTAATAAGGAATATATTATAAAATAATTTTTTAGTTCGATTAATTAATTACACATATTTACAAGGTTTTGTATCCTGTATAAAATAGGGTATTTCTTATGTAATTTAGGTCGCTAATTTCGAAAATGCAATCAGTTTGTGCCTAGGACCCTCAGATTTTGAGATAACAATTTATAAATGACTCAGAATATTTTCTATGCATAATAATGATATAAAAGTTATGATATAATAACAGAGATATGAAATGGAAAACGTAATTTTATCATAATATGCATGTGGAACGTTGTATCCTAACTTAGTTTTCAAAACAGAGAATGTAGGTCACCACAAGGTGGCGCTTCGTTATAGTGGGAGTCGTCGATTAAATCCGTTGAAGTAGACAGCGCAGTACGGTTTTAAACGACCTAGTTCAAACACGTGTGAATCATACCATTGTTTGTTTTCGCTAATTCGAGTATTATAAATTTATCGTGCTTTTTAGTTTGTGATTGTGCAGTAATGGCAACAAGTAGGAAGTGTGTAAATTCACCTGATTCGTTCTGTTACATATGTGGTGAGTACACTTTGAAATCACAGAAAATAACTATGACCCCCTTTGATAAAATATGCTTATGAACATTATTTTGGTTGCAAAATAGGGGACCAGGATAAAACCTGGGCTCCCCACATTTGCTGTGGTACGTGTGCTGTATTACTTAGGTGTTGGTTAAATGGAGAGAATAGATGCATGCCTTTTGCAGTTCCTATGGTTTGGAGAGTTCAAGTAGATCATGTAACAGATTGCTACTTTTGTATGAGAAATGTTTCGGGTATGAAAGGAAAGCAAAGGGAAAAAATAACGTACCCAAATCTTCTTTCTGCAAGAAGGCCAATAGCACATAATGAAACTTTGCCTATTCCCAAACCACCTGAAACCATAGGAGGGATTGAGGAAATGCAAGTGGACGATACAATTGATGAAGAATACGAACCCTACACATTTCAAGATGAACCTCACATGATCAGCCATCCAGAGTTGAATGATCTTGCTAGAGACTTAGGCCTTTCTAAAGAAAAATCTGAATTGCTTGCTTCTCGTTTACAAGGCTGGAATTTGTTGGCTTCAGGTACTCATGTTACCTATTTTCGTGATCGTCATAAGAACTTCATGCAATATTTTGAAATGACTGAATCACTTAGTTACTGCAGCAATATTGATGGATTGATGCAAGCCCTTGGCCACGAACACAAGTCAGAAGAGTGGAGACTGTTTGTTGATGCATCAGTCTTAAGTTTAAAGGCTGCAGTACTACACATTGGTAACATTCATCCATCTATTCCCATCGCACATGCAGTACACATGAAAGAGTCTTATGAAAGCATGGATTTTCATTTTGATAAAATTCAGTACGGAAAATACAAGTGGAAAATTTGCGGTAATTTTAAAGCAATTGGACTAAGCTTACACTTGGGTTATACAAAGTATCCATGCTTTCTGTGTGAATGGGACAGCCGGAATAAGGATGAACATTACATAAGAAAAGTTTGGCCACCTCGTGAACATTTCATCACCGGTCAAATGAATATTAAAGGCAAACAGCTAGTTGACCCTAAGGATGTACTTCTCCCTCCTCTTCACATAAAACTTGGACTTATGAAGAATTTTATTAAAATTATGGACATAGAAGGCAAATGATTCAAATACATTGTGCTGAAATTCCCTCGAATAAGTGATTCTAAAATTAAGGAAGGTGTTATTGCTGGTCCTCAAATTCAAGATCTCTTGAAAAATGAAAAATTCGCTCGATGTCTAAACAGAACAGAATTATCTGCCTGGTCTGCATTCAAAGATGTAGTCACAAATTTTTTTGGGTCTTAAAGAAGCCCACGTTACAAGACCATGGTTGACACTTTACTGTCAGCATACAAAGCTCAAGGCTGTAACATGTCCCTTAAAATCCACTTCCTTGACTCTCACCTCGACTTCTTCCCTGCAAATTTAGGCGCCGTCAGTGATGAAAAACGGGGAGAGGTTTCATCAAGACATAGCGAAGATGGAGAAAAGATATCAAGGTAGATGGAATCCGAATATGCTGGCCGACTACTGTTGGGGACTCATTAGGGAAGCACCACAGAACATTTATAAACGTAAATCAAAAGCTGTTCCGTTTCCATAAATATTGTTTATGTGTTAAATAGTAAAAGTGCAACTGGGTACAATAAATGCATATATACAAATGTTGTTCAGTGAATGTTACTCAATGAACAACATCATCATTAAAAAAAGGTTGAGGACATGTAATTTTTTCCATTAAAATGTTTAATAAAAAATAAAATTATCTTATAAAGAAACGTTTCGTTAATAAATAAATAAATAAGCTACATTAATAAATAGCAAATATCTCGAAATATGTGGGTCCCAGAGAAAAACTATAAGTATATGCGGAATCAGCATCTAAAAATACATAAAAAAAGACTGTGTTTCGCAACCGATACAGAAATGAAGTTAAATTTTGTAAATATGTGTTATTATAATTTTAAAAATTCTTCCGCAGTCTAATTTCTTTAAAGCCGAAAATTTTGCATCTTTTAACAGTGTGTTTGAAGAAATAAAAGTTGTACGAAAGATTCTGAAAAATTCATACAATTTTATTAATTTTAAAATGTTAGCGTACTTTTTTACGGTTTAGTCATTAAATAGGTTATAGCTTAAAATATTGTTAAATATTTCAGTATTTCTTGCAAATATATATATTTGTTTAACTCTCAACTTACATTATCTTTATGTCATTCAAAGAACAAGAAGTTCTGAAAAATTGCAATGTCACATGAGGAATGTTTCAAGTTTCAATTTAAATATTCTTTGAAAAAAAGATTTTGTCTTGTTTTGAACAGACACCAAGTGTAATTATAATTTCATAAGCATGTAAAATGTAATAAAATCAAACAGTAAAATGAATTTATTATATTCATCCTAAGAGAAAAAACTGTTTTGCCACTTCCCCATTGAAAATATAAATTTCAAAATTTCATCTTTTTATAAGATTAATATTTTAATTTTTATAAAATAAGTTTTATAAAAGAATATATGAAGCAACAATAAATTAAAAATATTTCACCCATACGTATGTTATGCTAATTTCAGAAGTTCGCAGACAAATATTTTTGCAATAAAACGTGTTTGTCAGATAAGTATGATAAAAATTGACGGCAAATTTTCAATAGGACAGAAAATTTCGCATTTTTTAAACGAAGAAAAAGTTGTTTTCCGTAAAGAATGATAGTTATTACGTTGAGCTACATCCTTGAACTTGTCTAGACGTACGGCTCTAACGTCGCTTTGATATTTGACCAAACGTCTGAAGTGTGTGCATCATAAATATAAAAAAAATGCAGCCTACTTTAAAACCATTAATTATAAATGTAAGAGTAAAACTTGTTAGGTGTGCACTATTTGCTTTTTAAGGCAATATATTTAAAAATCCTCGTGTCATATTTCAAAAGTGATTAAAATTATGCTGAATGTTTTCAGTCACGATTTCCAGTTTACCCTTAAGATGCCTAAATTATGCTTTGAAATGTTTTGCGAGAATGACTTTAAATTTTTTCGGGAAGTCAGTTGGCTTTTATATAGTAAATTATTAGTTTTCTGGACAACATTTAAATATTTCCTCTATAAGAACGGAAAAATATATAAATCCCCTGTGTTACTAATAACCATGAAAAAATTCGAATTCACCTGATACATAATACACATATTTTATATAGAAATCGGGGGAAAATAATTTCTTAATGTCTGTACTCGTCCTGTACTCGTATGTTAACCTTTTTCGTACGGCGTGGGATAGCATGTATTCTAAGAATACGGGCCCAAGAGTGAATATATATCTATATATATATATATATATATATATATATATATATATATATATATATATATATATATATATATATATATATATATATATATATATATAGATTTACTTAAATTTTCGAAATTTGAAAATCCTCCTATATATATATATATATATATATATATATATATATATATACACATATATATATATATATATATATATATATATATATATATATATATATATATATATATATATTCACTATTATATATATTTATATTTGTGTGGATGTAACCCCCTTAATGGCCGTTCTTACAAAGAGGGTATGAAATTTCCCGTACTATAGAGGGAATCGGAAAAGTGGGCTCCGTTAGCTAAATATTAGTTTACGGTACAGAACGGTCTTTTATAGGAATTTGACCTAAAAATCTGTTTAAAATAATGTTTTAAGACAATTTTATTAGATAAATCATAAGTCTATTTAACAAAGATTGTTACTTTTATATGACAAAAGTAGTTAAACAAATATATGACTAATATAACTCTTTGAATTTTCATGCTTCAGTGAATGAATAGCTAAGATCATCGAGACTGTAGTGATTTTAGTTATTTCTCTAGAATAAATTGGCTTTTGCTGTTTAAAATAACCATTTCGTAATTAGATTGAACTACTCACCTTTGTAAAGGAAATATATGCAAACAGAGATATACATAATTACATAGAAAAGGAGAAACTTAGCCAATCGCTTTATTTAATATTTGATGAAAAGGAATTTGACTTGATATTGTCTAATTGATGTATTAACAGTTTGCTTCATTAAAAATGAAAGCATTTCTAAGATGATATTAAGACGATCCGACAGGGTTTTAAATTTGCATGTCAGAGAAATATGTCTATGTATAATTTAAGTAGATAGTTATAATTTCCATGCTCTGTTCCGCGTTCACTAACTTACACCAGCTTTCATACTATGATACATTGCATCCATTTCACGATGAGAGGGATTTATAATAAAGTAATATTTTATATAAGTCAGAAAAATATTAAACCTTTTGTTTTTGATTTTTACATTTATTTTGAATTAGTTACCCATTATCGTAGTGCCTAATTCTTTGAAACATTGTCTCCCCCGTGATTTTTTGTAGGCTGCCTTAGCATATAAAAATCAGACAGATAAAACAATGCGGTTTCTTTGAGGTAAAAATGCACACAAAGGTGAATTCATTCCTAATTTTTCATTACAGGCTCATTAGAAACATTTGGAAAGTAAAATATAGGTCGAAAAAATTCTACAAACAAGGAAAAATTGTCATATTTCTGAATCAATGAACATTCAATGTATACATTGAACAATCAATGTATTTTAGGCTAAAATTTATGGAACTATCTGCTGATCTTGAAAAAAATCGGAGCATTGTTGATCATATCAAAACATAACGTAGCTGATTTGAGAGTTCTGTAAGTTATATTCTTAGCACCCGCGTTATAATATAATTTTTTGAATCATAAGATATGTTTTCTGTTCCTTTAAAATTTATTAATTCGTGTCTTTTATTCGAGGGTTGCGTAATGGCCGTATCACATTCATGGACTTTTTCTAGGATATAAATCTCTGTGAAAGGTTGCTTGCGAAACGTGCGAAATTAAATTCAGTTGAGACGCGACATTTTCGAACATGATAGGAAAAGTTTAGTCAAAATCCTGAACAGTTTTTTCCATCAAATAGTCATGGAATTATTTATGGATATTCACCGCACAACTTTTGGCTTGTGATTCCACAATAAGTATATTATTCAACAAATTAGTAACACTGACTTCTTCAAAAAAGTCTTTAACAATGGAATCACCATTTCAGAAAATTTTCCCCGTTTGTTGAGATTGAATTTTCCAATAGCAATCATTAAACACTTTTAATATATGAAAAACGTTAATTTATGGCTGTTGTATTCTAATTCTATTCATGTCATAGCACTTTAACCCTTCAGCGGGTGCGCACGTGTACAAAGTGTAACATTTTCGTAATTTTGAATGGTTTATCTTTACATGTAAGGTTTGTATGTTCTATGCAGTTTCTATTTATAGCTACACTCTTTCTAATGCAGGTCTGATTTTCTGACCCTTGTGTTCTTTTCCATTCAATGCTAGTCGTGATTTGACAGTGGTAAACCAGCGATTATACTGGAAATACGACAAAAGTAGGAGTTAATGTAGTCAATCAAATGTGCAGCTATTACACGTTATCCCGCATATCACAAAGATAGACAATCTTATTGATTTTTAGGTTTTTGGACATAATAGGAATCAATTCGCAAGTTGTCCTTAAATCCAATAAATCCCGATAGTTTTGAAATAAGGTGATTGTATCTGCATTATTTGGCCTTTAATTATAAATATATCTCAATATTATCAACATTTTATATAGTGTCATAAAACGCAGAATTAGTATTATTTTCAGGTTAAAAACAAAAAGTTTACTACAAAAGGAATAATAAAGGTTGAAAGAGACGTTGCACTTTGTGCCACGCGCGCCTGCTGGTGTTCCAAAAATTGGCGAGCCTACTGAAGGGTTAAAAAGTTTAATAATTAATTATTTTTCTCCTTTTGGTTGTTCCTATGAAGAATATCTGAAGTTTATTTACACTTAAAGATCTTAAAATTTAGTTTTCTCTTAAACAACCTGTTTATAAGAACTTGTACGCTCAGCTATGCTTTTTGTATACTAAAGTCAAACACTGTAATGCTTTTTCCTTATATAAAAAACAACATTTTAGTATAAATTTTAAATGCCGAATAATATATTGTGATACCGAATTAAGACGACGTGACCAAAAACAAATAAAAAAAGATCCAGCGTACTAAGTTGTTTTATAATACTAAAACGGTTAAACGAGGCTTCTATTTGTTGAATTGCTTGTCTTTATCCTTAATCATAGCTCGACTCTTATTGTAATATATATTTTCTTTCTCTTATAAAAAATTGATTTAGAAAATCTCTTAGGACTCCCTCGTGAGATATTACAGTAGCCACCCGCTGGTTCACGACCCACAGGCTGAATTCTTCTATTCAATTGCTAATGATGCAACACCAGACGAATGCAAGAATAATATGTTAACCAATTTAGTTGGATTCGTTTTAGCTTAGTAGTTTTACTAAACTTTTGTGAAATAATTAAATTAGAATTTTACAAGACTTTACTTTTCTATAAACATTTAAAATCTATTGGCGTGGGAGTACTAGGCATTCCGCTTTGCAGTGTACAGACCAATATTTGTTATCAATAAGGGAAATAAATGTATAACAAATTTACATTCCAAAGTACACAATAATGATTTATAAATTTAGAATGTTATACCAAGAAATAAAAACGGTTCTATTAGAATCAATTTGGCAGTTATTAACGTGGATTTAGTTAAAAGTTTGTAACCAATAATGAATTTTCGCAAGTAAAATTCCTGTGTTTCCACTGACTATTCACTCTGACTGTTTATAAATAATACTCTAGAGAGAAGCTTAATATAAAGTGATAGTGTTGGGTAAAGAAAAGTGTTTTCACATTAACATAAAAGCTGAGTGAATATTAATAACAATGACTTTGAGTTCCTAATGTAGAAATTTATGGGCTTAGAGCTAAAACATTGTTAAACTAGTTTAAAACTATGTCTGGATAAATTCAAGTGTTCGCTGTTTACAGTAGAAAACTTTATAATTAAATTTTGACGAGTTTGAAAATATGACAAAAATATCATAATCATCTCCAAAGTATTTAATAAATATTTTCTAGAAAAATCTGCATGTTTCAAAAATTATGAATTCTAGTATAGAAAAATGTGAATGCAATAAAAGCATTGAGACGGATTTAATGAGCAACTATTTATTTTGAAATTATAACCACCAATCCAATATAGAAGCATAATAATATTGCGTAAGTATTTCTTTGAGATTGTGGTTAAAAATCAAAAGACTCTAAAAAATTGTTATGGAGTTCAGCGCACAAATAAAAAATTCGAACCAATCATTAAAAACAGTTTCCCTGCATTGTTAAAATGTTTAGTCTGATTTTAAAACATTATTAAACTCAAAATTATATATTTGTAAACAATGCGCTTTGGAGTAAGCTCCGTAACATATTGTTTGTTGCTTACAGAACTTGAGAGTTTACAATAAACCTTATTTTTTCTGTGATCTATGATTCTATGATGTATGATCATCTGTAGGTAATATATCCGTACTAAGGAAGGAATATCTTTTCAAATTGATGATTGCTCACCTCGAGAAAAAAGGAAATAACTAACTTTTAAGTTGTTTTTGTCATACACTAAGGAAGAGAAAAAAGTAATATAATTTAACAGCGAACATAACATTTTTAAATCAATCTTCATTTAAGAGAGACTATAAGTGAAAAAAATAGAACGGGATAGAATTTAAATTGAATGGGAATTTTTTTCTAGCCCTATATCCTCTCTTTGCAATTCCGACAAAATGGACGGTAAGCACATCATGTCCTGCTCTGCCTAAACTGGACGTTCTGTGTACAGACGTTATTGGGAGGCCCGTGATTTTGTTCTCCTTTGTAGTTTTCTATGTTTTCCTCTTTTTATGTAAACACAAGGACTTTGTCTACAGGGTGCTGCATTAGAAACAAAAAAATTGAGTGGAAATAGATAAGTTGATTCTCTTGGTAGTCTTATAATGATATACTAATGTAAAAAAAAATGAGCTTTTGTTTCATATTGCCAACCAAATCTTCAGCAACACTTAAGTTCCTTCATGAAATCAAGTGTTGTATATAAGCAACATTTATCATTAAACATTATCAGTTGGTTAGTTTGAGTCTCTTAACGTTTTATATTATCCCATGCATTTATTAATGAGATCTCTATGAAAATATTCGCCGAATGGTTTACTGTTTCTAGTTTAGAATGTTGTTAAAGATTTATATTTAAAAGTTAAAAGAAGATTTCAAATATTAAAACAGCAATTTTTTCGACTGCTGTTACTTAATTGTTTACTTTTTACAATTTTTTTGTAATGTTATCTGTTAACGTGCATGCATGTACTAACATTTCTGCATTCTCATAAAGAAAATAGCACAACTAAACAAAACATTTTTTACAATTTAAAATTTCATACGAGAAAAGAAAACATAAATGAAATTATATTGAAATATATAAAGCTACAACATATCACCGAAGCCTTCCTTGGGTATTCGCCAACCTATGTTTGGCCTTTAAGTACAATTTGCTGAGGAGAATATATAGTGTACATTTACTGACTCAATGAATATAAAATAATATTATTACCGCACACATCTTCACATTATCGAACTATTGAGTCGATTCCATGTACCCATCAGAGCCTTTATAGGACATATGCGTAATTTTTTGAACCTACTCAAGCAAATTATATCACTTGATAAAATCAGTAAAATACAGGTATGATGGAGATACTTTGGAAAACAATCAAACCTTTTCGAGACCATTCAAAAGCTTGGCTTTGGCAACTAAACCAAGATATTCTATTTTGGGATTACGTACATACATTATATATATATATATATATATATATATATATATATATATATATATATATATATATATATATATATATATATATATATATATATATATATATATATATATATATATATATATATATTTGATATTTGTAATCACAAAATAGAATATCTTGGTTTAGTTGCCAAAGCCAAGACTTTAAATGGACTCGAAAAGGTTTGATTCTTTTCCAAAGTATCTCCATCATACCTGCTCAGAACGCTTCTCAGTTACGCTTCTCAGAAACATTCATATATATATATATATATATATATATATATATATATATATATATATGAATGTTTCTGAGAAGCGTAACATTTATATTCTGGTTAAGATTGGTAGCAAAATATTTTAAATTAATAAAAATTGTATCAAAATATCATGCATATAATTTTATTTATTTTACAACAAGTGGCATTAGTGAGTTTTTCACGAAAATATAAAAATATTGGGTAATTATAACGTTATTTCGTTTAGTAATTGAAAAAAAAAGAGACTGAGAAATTTGTTTGAGAATTATTTCTATAGAAAAATTTATAATCCCTCTGTAATTTAATTTTGTTTGACATAAAACTATTTTCTCTTTTGACAACTCTGCATCATTAAGTGACCGCAAACTAGAGAATAATGTTATATACTTATTGCCCCTTTTAAGATACACTAATGAGTGTTTACACTGGCAGAAACTATTCCTCCCTATCAACCTGTGGGGATCGTGTCCATAGAATGACTCACGTTGTTTCAATACCGGGCTCCATAACATTGATCGTGCAGGGAATAGTAATCGCGGACGTGGGAAAAGAAAATAATTTAATACAATTCTTCGACAAAAATTGTGTTTGATGGAAAACTTTCAGATTATAATATATAACCATGTATGTATGCATGTGTGTATGTGTATGTATATATATATATATATATATATATATATATATATATATATATATGTGTATATATATATTTATATATATATATATATATATATATATATATATATATATATATGAATCAGTTCCGTATCTGAATGACAGATAACGCACAAACCAAACCGCTCGACCTAAAGAGCTGAAATTTTGCATGGCGAATCTTCTTATGGTGTAGAGGCTCACTAAGAAAGATTTTTGAAAAATTCTTCTTAGATTTTTTTAAATTAAATTTTAAGCTGTTTTTGTAATTTTTTTAAAGTTTTCATTTAAAATAATAAATTTAGGGTTATAAAATTTATATCACAAGAAAGATCATAAAAATACCTTTAAAATGAAATAAATTTCAAATCTTTTCTTCCATTTTCTGATTTTTGGTGAACTTTTTAAGATTAATTTTTAGAATTTAATTTATTAAATGCTTATCACGAAGTTGTTTTTTTCTTTTTGTGATACTTTAAATTAATTTTGCGTCACGTACATAACAACGAAATAAATTAACAAAAAAAAATATTAAAATGCGGTAAAAGATAAAATTTAACCACTAGACTAATTGAGATGGAAGGTTTTTTAAAATTTAATTCAAATTAGTATGTTTTATGGATATTAAACACGCACCGTTGTATTGACCGTTCTATTTGATGTGAATATTTTCTTCTACATTATTTTTTCTATAAAAATATTCATTACGATTATACACACACACACACACACACACACACACACACACACATATATATATATATATATATATATATATATATATATATATATATATATATATATATTTATTTATTTATTAATTTTTTATACTAATTTAATCTTTTATTTCATTTAATTCCATTATGATAAATGTAAATTTTTCTGTTCGATTAATTTGTGCTATGAGTTTGGAGGTCAATATGATGAACTCAACAGCATTCCTAACGAATCCCAAAACTTTAGTCACATCTCTTGAATCCTACACAGTGGTAGACTGACAAAGTTTATCTACATTTTCACAATGATAGGACGTCCACGTTCGTGTGTTTGTCATGTTTAAACACACGCCACAGAAATTGTCTTCTCCAACTGCCACCTTGTTTGTGAGCACGCGTAACGACAGGATTACGCTGGAGATTAATGTTCGTGTTTAATAGTGGAAATTTTGAGCACATTCGAGGGCATAATTTATGTAGGTTCTAGGTTAACCGCCGAGCACTTATGAATAGCTCTTGTTGCAGAAAATATATTTTAACTTAGGGTATATATAAACATACTTTTAAAGTTTCCAGAACGTACGTGGAAATGTCATGAATAAAGTTATAATTTATTAGACATTTAAACTACTTTGTCGTCAAGTATAATAGACAAAATGTTCAGACTTTGACAAAGCGTGTGTCGTATTATATTTTGAACCTCGGATGACCATAAATTGGTTTAAATCAATTGACAGTTATGAAATGGGAGCAAACATTATTGAAAATTAAGTATGAAATGTATCGCTATTGTGAGTGATACATTTTTACTTTCTTTGAATGTATAATATTTTCCATTTTTTTTGTATCTTCTAGATTAAAACTTTCAAAAATTCTTTTTTCGCACATTTTTCTGAACAATATTTATATATATTCGACTTCATTTAGAGAGAAACTTCAGCAAAACAAATACAGTAAATAAAAGTAAGATGTAATAAACTTTTATTTCTAACATAAGTTCGCATAATGTTATATAGAGGCACTACATCATGCCTTTTATAGCTTCGAGACACTTTTTAAAATCATATTTAATACCTCCAAGTTAAAACATATTATAATTAATCCCACAATAATAGGACAAAGGCACTGTGTTTTTGCATTGTAAATAAATAGGAAAAATATGTCATTAATGTCCCTTTTAATCTTATAGGTTAATTTGGTAATTTGATGCTGATAGTTTTCTCAAAATTAGACGAAAAAGAGAGTTATTTTCTTTATATACTGTATGTGAATAATTGTGAAAAAACTGAAAACTGCATTTTCCGTACAAAGTATTTTCTTTTAAGTTATTCTTTTAAAATTCATCCATGCGTTAAGTCATATAAGGGAAAATTATTAATTTTCATTTTAAATACTTATTCTACCAGTTTCGTGGTTTTGAAGTAATTAAAAAATAATGGCATGTGTTCTTTTTCCACTACAGTAGAGATAAACATGTACCACATAAAAAAAATTTGGTTTATCAGTTTAAGTCATTTCGATAATAATTTTAAAGCAATAATTGCACTTTCTAAACATATATCTCTTTTTAATTTGAACTTTCTAAAAATATAGTTTTCCGCAATATTTTATTTCCCATTTTCTCTTTACATTGAGGATATTCAGTGAAATAATAACATAAGAAAACTCGAATAACTATTGAAGTTAAAATAATAGTTGTTTTGTGATTGAATTTTAATTAATATCTAGCACCTTTTAAAATAAAACTGATTGCATTATACCCAGATGCCTAAAGAAACAAAACTTTTCTAAAAGGAAGTTGCTTGAGAATTAATGTAGAAATTTCTGTAGTAAAATTCGCTTCATAAAATTAAAAATTATTTTCCCTCAATTTTCTAAAGCTCTTTATTAAGAGCTTTAAATTATCTTCCATTTAATTCTCTAATATTTATGTATAATGTTATAGTCTTTTGACAGAATAAAAAAGTCAAGAAGTAAACAATTTTAGTTTCAATGCCTGAAGGAGAAGTACTCTAGAAGTTTAATATATCGTATGATTCGACTTGAAAAAGCAAATTCTCCTCCTCCCCAGCTCTATTGTCCTCGTTATGGCCATTGTGTCATTTATCTTGTTCGATTTTAAAGGAAGATTATACTGCTTCCAGCATTTTATATCTTTCAAAACAATACAGTATTTTGGACAAAGATATTTTCTTCTTACGATCTTCTTTTTTCCTTTATTTAAAACGATTTGGCGTCAAAGAATTTTATTAGAGTGTTAATAAACTAAAAATCTTTTTAAAAATTGATTTTAATTCACAGTCCTTGTAAGTTTAGACACCATTATTTAACTAACCATAGTAACGTTATCTTTATTAAAAAAAATGATAATATTTAAAAATCGAAGTCACCTTTCAAATTATTTTTATTTAATACACACAAACACACACACACACACACACACACACACATATATATATATATATATATATATATATATATATATATATATATATATATATATATATATATATATATATGTATATATATATATATATATATATATATATATATATATATATATATATATATATATATATATATATATATATATATATATATATATATACCTTGTGGAGCAAAAAACGGAAATTTTTTGAGGAATAGTAATTTTTAAAAAAAGAATATTCTATTCTCAGTATGGAGGAAGGGGAAATATCTTGCGAATTTTAGTTTTCAGTCGGTAAAAGTATAACAATGATATTCTAAGTACATGGGTCAATCTAGTTAATTATTTGATTTTTCTAAATAACAGGTTTAATAACATAATTTAGACATTTTTCGAGATAAAAATCGGTAGATTATATTTTATTCTTTATAAAAGTACTTTTGTCAAAACTATTATAACCGTAACTTTGTTCAATTATCGCTCCAGTTTCAATTGAATCAATGTTAATTTTTATAAGAAGGTTTTTAATTTAAACTCAAGCAATCATTCATGAAACATATATGATGGGCAAATTGTTAGGTGAATTCAATGGGAAAGTAATATGCAATTTCCTAAAAAAAACCTGTTTGTTTTAACTCAAGACCAATCATCTGAATTTCATTCTCAAATTGTTAAAAAAATCTCAGCCCAAATCTTAACTGCATGAAGAAATATGCACAGAGAGAAATGTCGTAATGAACACGAATGTCAGGAGAAGTGTAAATTGATTTTACAGGTAGACAAATTAACGTTTTACGTGGTAAGCTTTCCCAGGCACGCGATGAGGCGTGGATATATTAATACCTCTCTCTTAGAATTATTGATAATCCATCATTTGTACGTGGGCGGGGTGTTTATATGTCCTGTGGTAGAAATTTATTTTCTAATTGGTAAGAAACCTTCCTTTTTCTATCTTATATCCACATAAAATATTATAGATATTTATCATAAATGTATGCTTACGAGCAAAGAAAATTTATCATTTGTCAAAATTTATAAAATCTAGTTTCAATAAAATTTTGATATCCTGTTAAAAATTCTCACTAAATCACAATAATTATTATGTATTATGCATTCTACACTGAAACCCCATCACGTTGTCCTGTAAAGCAGCAACTGCAAATGGGCTGTAATGAAATACATTATGTTCCCTAAAGATAACTATGAACACATAAATACTTTTTGCAATATCAGCATTATAAACTAATGCTTAGTGTGCTTTTCTTTAATCAAACTGATAATTAAGGTCATATATGTTATTTTTTAATCCAACAACAGCTACGTTAACAGCAGGTTCTTTCATATAATCTCCAAAGTTTGTCTAAGATATAATTAACTAAACTCATGTAACTTTTTTCATGAATTTTGGTAGTCGGTGGCAATAGGAAAAACAAAATAGGTGAACTCATTATATCCTTGTTTATGCCCCATCTGATAAAAACAATATTAAAAAAGGGTGAATGAAATAAGTTTTTTTTCCTTCTAGATGACTGATTTGTGCCAAATTAAAAATTTAGTGTTGATTACTGATAAATGAAATTTCATTAAACACAAATGATTCATCTTTATAAATTTGCTCTAACTTTTTCTTAAGTGACAGATGATGCCTAGAGAGTTTTTTTATAAATAAATGTAGTTGCATAATTATGTCATTTTCAGACAAAAAGCTGAAATAAAACGTAAAAAAAATTCATAACACTTATTTTAAGGTATTGTAGTATGTGCTATTTAACATTGAATCGTAACACTTTTCTGAAAAATGGTGTGTGTTTGTATGGGATAGCTTTATTTTTTTATGGTAAGGAAATCCATTCAGAATTGCGATTCATAATTGGAAACTTTGAATTTCTTTCTTTCCGGAATTTTTTTATGCTTTTAATTCAATCATCTTCAGTGATAAGACGTTTATTTGATTATAAATCATTGCTTAGAAAGTTTTAAATAACACGTTTCCAAAAGACTGTCAGCTTTTATTTTTATCAATGTCCTTGTGATACTTATAGATTTATTCGAGTGATTAATATTGAAAAATGTTTTGTTATAATTCTTTTTTTGAATTAGTGAATGAATACAAATTAAGGTTTTTACGTAATAAATTACACTTCAGTAATCTTATTCAATCTTACGATCCTTTAGGTAGCAACAATAAACGTTGTGCAATCAATAACGATTTTCCGTTATGTATTAGCAATTATTTTATTCAAAAAAATCCTTTAGCAGTTTTGGCTGATTTTATTATTTTCTTTCTTATTTTTTTTGCATACGTATTTATTTACTTAAAAATTTATATTTTATTTAATGCCTCCATTCCATTATTGCTAGGTTCTCCAAGGCCAGAAAAAGGCGTGCTTTTGAAGTTTTCTTCAAGTGGAGAAGAAACGACCTCATCCTAGTTAGAAAAAAGAACAATTACTATTTTCTGTTTTTAAAAGGTGAGGTTTTTTTCTGTTTTTAAATCAACTTTAATGAAAATGCATATACGTTTCATCATTTGCCATTTTTAATTCCGCAAAATACATTTAATTTTTAATGCGCTCCATATTTTTCTTTTGTTTTCGTTAAATTTTTCTATTTGATGAAATATTCCCCTCTAATAAATAATTTACTTTTTTTAAATGCTTTTTTTCTGCTCCAGGGTGGTGGAAATACTTCAGTGCAAGAGCCTTTTTTCTAATGAAATTCCTAAAAAAAATTGTGTTTTGATGTATGAAATTATATTTCTTTTTTGTTTAATTTGATGAAGCAAAATAATAACGTAGATTTATTTTCTTTAAAAATTCCAATATCAGATAATCAACTTATCTTTAAATTAATAATAGTGGATTTGACTGATACGTTTCTTCATTTAAGTGTTAATTAAATGATTAATTCAAATTCTAATTATACGTCCTAGATGTTCAAAGAAGAAAATAAAAAAAATTAAATGTCACACAATTAAGCGCTGTATTTAAAATGTAATTTATTGAAATTTTAATTCCTTATTACGCATTATTTAAAAAAGCACACATTTTTTACACATATCTATAAATATTATGGTGGCGAGAAATAGTTTGTCTTGAGATGGTAGCATGAGGTCCATTTAAATTTTTTATATTTTTCAAAGCTAGTTTTAGTTTTTTTCAATTTGCATGAGGAACGTTTCATATAATGCTGTATGCTGGAGACCATTTGGTAAGTGTTTTTTATCTTCTCGTGAGCAGACAAAAACTGGAAAAAGAACCAAAATCAGGTTGGTAGAATTACTTTTTAAATTTATACATATGTATTACTAGAAAATATCCATAATATCAAAGCTTAAATACGGACAAAGAAATTCTCTCGACCTCGATGTGAACCCCCTAAACGTTTGAATGCAATTTTCCGTCACATACTTTACCATGGAAAGTGTTTGTGACCAGTTATTACATCCTAAGTTTCGTGATTAGAAGTGTATCAGATGTCACAAATTTGATGCTTTTTAATAACAAATTAAAGGATGTAACAATTCGTCAGAAACACTTTTATCAGTCGAAAGAACACACTTATTTGACTTATGTAAACTGCATGATAACGTATGAAAGCTACATGTTGACATATGAAAGCTACATGGTGACGTCTGAAAACTGCGAGTACATTAAGACGTATGAAATCTACATGACATATGGAAATGAGTGGGCAATTTTCTTTGTAATCAATTATGACCATAATTTGAAGCTGCAATCCTTGTCATAAAGAATAAGATTATACTACTACAAATCCTATCTTCGAAGTGCTTTTTTAAAAATTAATGAAATGGTTATCGAATATTTTCCCTAATTTGTTTCGGTTTCGAACATTCGTTTTATTAAATTCAATATAAATAACGGAAAGCCTTTTCTGAATAATTTGAACTGAGCTTAAAGGAAGAAATAATTTTTGCCAACATCTTAGAAATAATGAACTAATAAAACTTACATCTAAACTTTAAATATTTTTAATACTTTTTTAGATAAATGGAATCACTGTTATAATGTATCCGTTTTATATGAGTATATCTATGTAGAAAAGAGTTGTACATTGTCTAACTTTTATTATATATATATATATATATATATATATATATATATATATATATATATATATAACTAATTTAAAAATGCATACTATCAGTTTCCAAGTATGGAGTATACGATGATACATCATTCATCTTTTTTTTATAAGTCATTCTGTTATAAAGATCAATCTAAAGAAAGTATTGCGCTTAATATGACAAAATGATGATTAGCCGCAAGTTACTGAGATATATATGATACAGAATGATTGTCTTTGTAAGGTGACCCTGAAAGATAAAAACGTTGAATTAGATAAATTCAACTGATTGCGCAACTGTGTTAAAATATAAATATAAATTTCATAAGCATTCCGACATTCGGAATATTTTGACTTTTTATTTCTAAAGACCTTTTTTCAACAACATTTTTCTTATATATCAATTAAGGAACATCAAACACTAATTTTCATAATCGATTTTATAAACACAATGTTTAAACATTTAGAAATTATTATGAGGCAGTGTGTTTAATAGTGTTCATGTGCGATGTATTTTTAAATATCTTTACAGAATTAAAACTTACATAATAATAATATTTACAGCCTTATAGATTTTATGAAAAATTATGATACTTTTTAATATAGTAGACTTTGCTGATAACATGTTTATACTATTGAGAACGAAAGAATTTAATTGATTTTTTAATTACACTTTAATTTTAATCTGTGCTTTATAATTAACGTCTTAAAAACAAAAAAATAGCCTAAAATTTTCTTGAAACGCTATAAAATGTTCAAGAAAATGATTCAACGATTTATCTATTTTACAAGACAGAGCTCTTTGAAGTATAAAAATAATTCTATATTCTAAAATTTATGTTCTCTATTTTTCTTCTACCATCATCCGACCATGAATGCAAATTAGTACAAAATTTTAATAATGTATTCCATCTTAATCTTTCACTAGCATATTAAACGATCTTTTCAATTTCAAGACTGCAATAAATGATGTTTAAAACCTCATTATTTGTGGCAAAGTATGATAGAATCACGTTTTTTAAAAACACTACTTAACTAAAATACTTAGCCAATATATACTTAAAGTGATCCAAGTGCTTTTAACACGAACGAATTTCAGAGAGTAGATGGTAATTATTTTGAAGAATAAGTTTCATTTTTGTTTCATCACTAATGCCTTTAAAATAAATAAATCAAGATATTATGTCTAAGAACGAAAATTTTAGTGTTAGAAATTTTAGTTAAAATTGATATTTCTCAAAGTATCTCTTCAGATAAGAGATATCAGAATATTTTTATCATAATCAACCAATTAGTCTGCTTTACATATAACATCACACAGAAAATTTTGATTATAAAAACATATAACATTAATATTTAAAGTAATAACATATAACATTAAAGTACAAATTTTAAAAAATATTATTTTCTTGAAACTTAACTTAAAGAGGATTAGTTTACTTTTGCTTTATCGTGCTGAAAATAATTTTAAATTAAAGACAAATATTAAAGTAACACATCATGTATACCATTTTAAGTCTTAATTGCTCTTCAACATTAATTTTCGTTATTATATATTAAATGGGACTTAATTATTTAGAATATTCTACAATTTTTATCCATGTTTTCATAGCCTCAAGTTACATATGTGTGATTGTGTAAATTTATTCGTAAATTACATATTATGAAATCTCTTACAGAAACAGTTTGTATTGTCATTTCACCTCTCTCATTTTATATATATATATATATATATATATATATATATATATATATATATATGTATATACACGTGTGTGTGTGTGTTTGTTTGAAGTTATGTAGTATACATATTGCTAGGATTTTGCATTTTTCTACAACTGTCTTCTCCACGTGTTTGACTTGATTGCTTCGCAATGCACTTCGGTACAACTTTAGCTGAAATTTATTTCGGAATGTTTAAAATTATTTAAATATTTTCACTTGACGTTACGTTTACGTTGTAAACGTAATTTAGTCAAGAATTACCCATCTCCTGAATCTCGGTGAATAATTGCATTCTAGTTTGTATTGGTATCGGTGTAAATTTGAACCTGAATGAACCAAGATATTCTGGAATTAATCACAGCTTTTTCTTCAGTATGCCAGAAGCGTTTGAAATTTCTGAAATAACTCTCCACTAACATACTTAAAAGAACTAATCTTTATTGATGGTATCGTTCGATAAGAAATAACCCTTAGGAAAGACTGCTTGAATAACAATAATTTCTCATCATATGTAGAGCAAAAGATATTTGTTATAGAAAATCTTGACATGTCTAGCTTTTTTTAAATTTATATGGCCATTTCTTCTTTAATAATTGGCTTTATATATGTTATACGTCAACTGGTACCGAGTATTTTGAATGTATTACGCATTTTAAATGTCATTATTATAATATTTATTTTAAAGCAAAATATAGCCTTTCCGGTAACGTTACTTATACTATTGGTAGTTCATGCAAAGGACATTTTAATTTGATTCTAAAAAATAATAAGTTATCACTGCATATTTTATAATATAAAAATTGATTGCATGAATTCATAATTTCATCTGAAGAAAACAGTATGCGCAGTGGACTCCTTAAACATTAATAACTGCCAGGATTTAATAATAATTGCATTCAAATTGCGATAGATTTAAGGAGCATATTCTCTAATATTGAATTTCTTATAGGTTTTTTTTAAACAAAAGAACACACGGTGTTTTCTTTCTGTAAAACTGAATTTCAACACAAAATGCACAAAGATTTTTATGTGTATTATATCTCAACTGCAAGCTAAAACAGCCTGGCATAATTTCCCACCCATATGTTTAAATAAGCCAGCATCCTGAATATAAACTAAATATTACAACAACGTAACTGTCATTTATAAAACTTACAAAGCAAAAAAGGAGTAATAATGCCACATTTCTGAAGCCTCTATCCCATATATCTATTATTTCAAAGATCTTCAAATTTTCATAAACCAGGAAGGAGAATTATATATGAGGTGATTTAAATTCAAAGATGAAAACCACATTTTCTGCTTTTTCAATATCTATCTTTTTCATACCTAAATTTCTGAGCTGCCATGACAAGCGCAACATTTATTTGCTTATGTAAAGGAACAAATAAATATGAATTTAATCATATACTGAAAATTATATTCATACATCAATTTTCCATCAATATTATAAATTATTCCCGAATGTTTCTACTTGTAAGAATGGAAACGCATGAAAGGTAAGTATAATAATCGAATTATTCATTGGGGCTCATATTAAACTTTTTATGACTTATAAAATCAACACATTATTATTACGTTATAAATTGTTTCATTAACTGAAGATACAATTTTGGAGGCGTGTAATAATTTCGAGGAATACCTACGTAAGAACAATTTCCCTAATAATTTCGGTAATCTAAAAGTATTTAAAAAAATGGCATTTAGACTCGGGTATATTTTAAGGACATTTAAGGTAGAGTTTTCTGATTTCACACTTCCTTTAAATTTTTGTGGTTTAAAAACATCAATGGGGTGTGGCGCTGTAGTATTGCTACAGTAGCGTAACTCTTAGGGTATAAAAAGGCTGCTATTTGACTATAACCGTTACTCACTGGATTAGAGTGAGTGCTCATTTTTGCATCTCTGTCTCTTTCATTTGTGTTCTTTAGGATTGTATGTGTACTTGCATTTATGGTGTGTTGAGCCCTAAGTGCAGGATGTCTGTTTATATTAATTTGAATTGACTATCTGTTTCAATGGGGATATCGGGGCTTTGGGATGTCTTTTGGGTAGACCTGCATCATATTCAGAAGGTTCCCTCTTGAGGTAACAGATTTGGTTAGGCCTCCTGATGACGAGACCAGTCGGTTACTTTGATATATGGTTTAGTTCCGTTACTGCTACAGAATGTTGCATTATGGTGCGTTAAGTCCTAAGTGCGGGATTTATGTTTATTTTTGTCTACATTCTTCCTGCGAATAATTATCTTGCTTTGTTGATTCTTTTACTTTTAGTTATATAATAGTCGATTCATTCATTGGGGCTCATATTATACTTTTTATGACTTATAAAATCAACACATTATTATTATAATATAAATTATTTCATTAACTGGAGATAAAAATTTATAGACAAAAAATTCAGTTTAGTATATTAGCAAAAATCTATCTAATTTATTAGTGCAATTCTTTCTCAGTGATAAAACAATATAAAGTTCATTTAAGGTTTACTCAAACGTAATTCATTTTCCTCCAGTCTATTAAAATGAAAATGGAAGGAATTTGCTGTACAATACCAAATATTAAAATTTACCACTAGATTATGCTTAATTTAAAAAAAAAAAACTCTGCTTGAAGAGTACTGGATGATGAAAAAAAATCACTCCTAAATTTGAATTAATATCTGAAATAGCTTTCTTTAGCATAAAAACAAATACGTTCTTCAAAATTTTATATAAGTTTTGAAAAGTCCACTTTCTATAAAACTTGTTTGTATGTTTTTCTCCCTAATTCAATATCCGAGGACTGGAGGTAATTCATTTTCCTCCAGTCAATTAAAATGAAATTTGAAGGAATTTGCTGTACAATACCAAATATTAAATTTTACCACTAGATTATGTTTAATTTACAAAGAAAAACTCGGCTTGAAGAGTACTGGATGATGAAAAAAAATCACTCCTAAATATGAATTAATATCTGAAATAGCTTTCTTTAGCATAAAAACAAATACGTTCTTCAAAATTTTATATAAGTTTTGAAAATTCCACTTTCTATAAAACTTGTTTGTATGTTTTTCTCCCTAATTTAATATCCGAGGTCTGTAGGTAATTCATTTTCCTCCAGTCTATTAAAATGAAAATAGAAGGAATTTGCTGTACAATACCAAATATTAAATTTTAACACTAGATTATGTTTAATTTTAAAAACAAACTCGGCTTGAAGAGTACTGGATGATGAAAAAAAAATCACACCTAAATATGAAATAATATCTGAAATAGCTTTCTTTAGCATAAAAACAAATACGTTCTTCAAAATTTTATATAATTTTTTAAAAGTCCACTTTCTATAAAACTTGTTTGTACGTTTTTCTCCCTAATTTAATATCCGAGGATACTATGTATCAAAGTCTTATACATAATAATAATGAATTTTAAAATAAATGAGAAATTGATTGATTAATAACAACACAATATAGCATGCTTTTAGAACATATTTTGTAGTTCTCATAACTATACAATATTGAATTTGATGCGAATGGATGATTTGCGATTTCCAAGCAATCCAATATTTTCCATAATATTATGTGATAAACACTGTTGATTTATTTTCATTAATTTATATAAACATCATGTAAAACATATACAAAATGCTTGAATATTTGAATCTCTTACCATAAAAGATCAAATTTGGAATTAATTAAGAATACAAATATTCATCTTACCTTATAGTTTACGCGATAAATCTGTTCTGAATTTTTACAACTATACAATCCTAACAATTATGCACCAAACAGCACTATTACTAATTTTTTTTCTGTGATTATATCATTTTCATTTGAATAAGTTATGCGATGTAGGGACCGCTAAGTGTGCTAATTTATGATTGGATAAATCACAAAGGGTATATATTGTCTGTGAGCATATTTTGAAACATAGCTGAATTAAATCTGACTACAAATAATTTTATAACAAAATTAAATTTCTTTGAAAAGTAAACTATTACAAACTTTTATTAAAATTTGGCTGGTTTAAAACAAAACATCTAAGTCTAGTTTTGTATTGTTTTGAAAGTTTATATTTAGTGTCAGACTGATTAACAATTTGTTTTACGTAACTTCGAATGAGAGAGTTAAACGACTTTTTAAATAAAAAAAAACAACTTTTAAAGAAGAAAACTACAACTAATACTTATCTTTATTGAGAAGCCACTGGAGCTTATTAACTCTTATAACAACAGGATCAAATGATTCCCAACAAACATTTGAATACATACGTTTATCTAGATAAATATTTGGCCTTGAAAATTTATGAAAGTAAAACTTTAGTTTAATAAATGTGACCTAAAATGTCTCTTCCTTTACATACTTAATTTTATTAAAACAAACCAGATGAAACCTAAATGAATAGTTGCTTGAAAATTTTCTCTGCGTCGACAATTTCTCTAACAACCCCGCACTTGCTTTGCATTTACTCTCTGAATAAGAGTTTCTGGAATCTAAAAGAGGAGTTTGAAAGAGATGAAAATGAGTCGAAAACTGAGGTGTAATTCAGTTACTCGACATAACATGGCCATTTACGTTTTTATATTCGCATTATTTGGTTGGTTAATATTTCAGTCTAGATTCAGAAATATGAATATATATATATATATATATATATATATATATATATATATATATATATATATAATGTGTGTGTGCATCTTCACCACAAAAATCAAAATTTTCATGTGACCCGAGTTTAGGTCATGGAGAAGGAAGCAATTCCCAATACACAATATTTAACAATGAAACAAATACTTTCAGTGTTAGATGCACCATTGGGATGTATCAGTTACAGTTACCGTCAGCGATTAAGCCTGGCGCCTGTAATGATGATGCATTAGGACGATTGCCCCATAAGACAATTCATCCGCAATGCCACGAAGTGGGGGGTGTCTATGGTGGGAGCCCTGTTCCAGGAAAAACTCCAGGTATTGACGTTTAAGTAATGCGCCGTATAACTGGCATGATAGAGGGGGAATTAATGATTGGTGTTTAGTGAAGGGAACAATTACCAACCAAGCAGTGGTCACGTTATTCAGAAACTGGTACATATATCCCCAATAGTTGGCAAATGTGGGCTCTTTCATAATCTATCACATTTGACATTCACTTCAATCTCCATAATCTATAAGTGTCTGCAAATAGATTGTTCATAAGATATTTAGTATGCAGGAAAAATAGTGAATATAAATTCAAAATATTATTTTTTCAAATTTATATTGTTGTATTTGAATGAATATATAACGAAAAACCGATCATTATTTTGAAATTTCTGTTTTTTCTTGCTTTTTACAAGGATACATTTATAAAATTCACCGCATCTTTATATGATTTTAGTTGTATTCAGACCTAATTATATAGGAATCACAACATAACCTTAAGAGTCGAATTCAAAGTAATCTTCAGTTTAACAACCACATTAAAAATGCATGTTGGTATGTATTCTAATACAGGAAAGCCGCATACAATACGATGTCACTGTAACACAGTTCCAGAGTTAGGGAAGACCCAGTAAAACATGTTACGTGACGAGAATTTTTAAGTAGTCTTTAAACGTTACAATAGGAGAAAGTCGTTAGATTAGAGAATTATGGCTACATTTGAAACTCATTACAATAGGCAGTCATTGTAATGGGTGTTGAATGAAATCGACAATAAATCTATTGAAAGCATTATGGTATGGAACTATTTACAAATGTGGACTATATTAATTCAGTATCTTCATGCCTCATAGAAATAAAACTGTCAACATTAAATGCTTATTAGAATAATTTACGGCCAGTATCAATCCATACCGAAAACTAATTTAACTTGCATAACATATGATCGAATCAGTGGTAGAACTCGGTAAGTTTCTAGGAGGGAAAGGTTTTGATCATATGAATCTTGAAGATATTTAAGAATTACAGGTAGAAGAAGGGACTCGTGAAGCAAATTTTGGAGGAAGTGGCATCTGAGATAGACGAAGTTATTTCAGGAAATGATAGCCCTGGTTGCAATGCTGATGTTCCAAAATTTTCAATCCAAACCAAAATCTAATTCAACTAGCAGAAAATATGATCAAAGCGATAGCAGAACTCGCTAAGTCTCTAGGAGGGACAGGTTTGAAATCCTTCAGGTTATGAATCCGGAAGATATTCAAGAGTTACAGGTAGAAAAAGGGGGGTTAAGAATCAAATTTGGCTGAAATGGCATCTGAAATAGACAAATATAATTCAAATGACGATGCACGGATGGAAACACAGAATTCCAAAATTTTTTTCTCAAAATTATACGGGAAGGCATATACTTAGCCGAATAATTGGACTTTTATTTTCTAACTGAAGAATTTAAAAGAATGTTTCAGAAATGCTTAGACCCGTGCAGCAAAGTTTATGAAGATCTCTCATGCAAACGCGAACAAATGAAAATAACAGATTTTTCGTAAAAAGTAGAACATTAAATTCAAGACATCGCAGAAGGAAGTTATAGAAACAGAACTAGGAAGACAGAAATAAAATGCCCTCATTTAATTTTGTGTAGCAGGGATGAATAACAAAGCATTGCGTAATATTTATATTTAATACTGTTGATCAGATATTGGCCATTTTAATGGACATTTATTTTAGTTTTAAAAAGACTATAGTATAGATTTGTTAAATTTTGGAACCTAGCCATTTTTCTTGGACTAGAATTTAACATCTTGCAACAAGAATTAACAAAACACTGCGTTTCTTTAGGAACCTAACGATCGTATTATACGGGAGTTCCCTCTACTAATATTCTCAGCATGGAGTACCTAATAACCAGTAGTGTGAGCGAGTTTGTAGAATTGATAAAAATTTACAACGTTTAAGAAATCATAAATTATGAACTAGTTTTCTGTAGCTTACAGGTTTAATGGTGATTTATGAATCTCAAAGAAATTGTCACGGAACAATATCTACATTTTCATCAAATAGTTACCTCTATCAATACATTCGAAGTACGTTAAATGAAAATAGCTTGTATAAGTGTTGAATTATTCACTAAAATATATAATTTAAGACACAAGAAAGGCCAAATTTAATTTAATTTTAAAGTAAAATACAGGGTGGTCCAAAATTATTAAGCGCATTTCATGTTGGAAAAAAAAGAACAAAATAAGGTACTTACGTGTTTATTGTTTTATTAGAACGACATTTTAAAACAGTTTTACACAACAAAATTTTAAACATAAAATAACTTCCACATAAGTCGGTAGATGGCGCAACTACGTTGTACTAATTGCGTCAGTCTGCAAATGGCTACCATACGGGAAATATCAATGTTCGTTTTGTGAGTCCATGAAAGCAAATCCCTTGTAACTCATTTTGTTTTGTTTTTTTTTTCAGTTTTGGACCACACCAGGGTGGTCCAAAATTATTGAGCGCATTTCATGTTTGATAAAAAAATAACAAAATGAGTCACAACGGGTTTGCTTTTATGGAATCACAAAGCGCACATTACTTTTTCCTGTACGCTAGCCATTTGTAGACTGACGCAATTCTTAAATTTTTCTTGCGAAACGTTGTCCGCCATCTACCGGCTTATGTGGAAGGTATTTAATGTTTAAAATTTTGTTGTGGAAAACTGTTTTAAATTGTCTTTCCAAGAAAACAATAAACATGCACTTACCTTATTCTGTTCTCTTTTAATTAAACATGAAATGCGCTTTATAATTTTGGATCACCCTGTATAATACAAATGAAATCAAAATAATTGTTTTCAATACCTTTCAGAAAATTCAGACACTAGCGTTCTAATGATTAGTGAATTCAGTGTTGCCAGTTTCAAATTGTGGACTTTACAGTTGAATTTTATGAGCGTAAAAAGGTGATTTTCTGATGATCTGGTGATTTTAAATAAAACTAAAATCCTTTCATCTCAGATCGAAAAAATTTAGAAATTTTTCCTCCTAATTATTTAGTTTATTATTTTTTCTGTTATTTTTTTAATTTTTTTAAAATTATTATAATCTCCGAATAAGGTATCTGCAATGATAGTCTTAAGGAATTTGTGTGCACGTCTCTTGACATCAACGCTGGCATTCTGCTCATTAAAATAATCTGATGAAAAGGTAAAAGTAATATATTTTCATTGACCTCTCAAGTATACCCAAAATTAATTCTCTTTTATGCCTATAAAATGGAACAGTGGCCAAATCCTACTTGTTTAGTTTTTAATTTCTAGTTTAAATTTAAGCTTAATTTTTGCATAGAATTAATGGACTCAGTGTAGCGACAGTCTTCAGGAGAAGTATACAGCCTAGGTTTCCAAGCCCAGAGGCCGGTATTCTACTTATTGAACTAACACGCTATATAAGGAAGTGTTATTTTCTATGATTGATATAATATATTTAAATATAATTATGAATTGAAAACTTCAATTTTCTCTATATGTTATATTTTAAAACTTTAATATTTGACTATTCCTTACTAGGACCACTTGTGGTATTTAACTGTTTTTCTTACATTTTTTTCCCAATTTCTTACATTTAAATGCAATGCATCAAATAAAACATACTTATAGCTGAAAACTTAAACATACTTAAAGCTGAAAACTTAATACTTACAAAGATATAAGAAAACAAATACATTTGCTTCGCCTTGTGACATCCTTAAAACGGAGATTGAAGAAAGGCGTTTACGTTTTTTACCGTTAAATTGAATATCCATGAAAACAATTATGCCAGGAAGACGCGTAATCTTGAATACGATGAAACATAAATCAAGACTATGAAATGTTGACATTTTTGAGTTTTTGTTTACATTCAGATTCATTTGGGTGTGGTGAAAGGGCGTAGTTTCTGCCATGCACAGTATCGGAGAACCGCCCAGCGGCGTGCCCTATTTTTCACGAAGGATAGTAATTGCCTATGTAGGAGGTATAAGACAGAAGCGTTTGCTATAAAGCTCAGAAACTTAGTACAATCTGCTAAGTGGCATATATTCGATAATGCTTTCGAAGTAGCATTTTTTGAATAACTAATGGAATTTTGTTGCTTCGAAGATATGAATTTGTATTGATATAAGATTTTTTAACACATTTTCTTTTGGCACTTGAAGTATTTATGAAAGATATATGAACATTTTTTTCCAAAAATACTGAGGAATAAATTATGAGGAAAAACTACAGAAAAAAATACCACGCTTTCTCCATGTTTTTAACATTAAGATTTAGGAAGGAAATGAAAAAAAGCTACTATTAGATTATTCGTATATTTATGTAAAAACTCTCCGAAGTAATCGCATGTTTTGACAGACAGGGTAAACATCCATTTATGGATGGATCAACTAAAAATACCAACAGAGAAAAAAAGCTTTGTGAAATGGCTTCGGGGAATATGTATTATTTTAAAAAGTCTGTTAAGAAAAAAAGATTTGGATTTTTTTATATTTTTACAATCAGTTTTCTACAGTTGCCATCATACTGGTCACTAATGCCTTCGACTTCCCCTAAATCACTTGAGTCGAGTTGATACCCAAAACTCCATTAAGCGCAACTTTAGATATCCGAGGTTGGCTGATCATTTAACCCCTGAAATCACACTTAGAGAATCAAGCTGTGCTTTGCAGAGAACCTACCACCCTAGCAGTCTTATTTCACAATTACAGAATTTTCGGAAAACATTTTAATTAGTTTTGAAACAGAATTAACAATATGTTTGTCTGATACAGTACGCATTTCCGTCATATGAGAGTTTTGTCTCCCTTCCAAATAGACCAATCATAAACATTTTATTTGCGACGGAAGATTTGTGCAGACAAAGGTCTAAACCAGAGGTCCCCAAACTTGTTCGTCCCGTAGACCTCGTGCCGATTTTTTCTGTTTTGCGTAGACCCCCTGCTATCCTAATATTGTTTTTTTACAAATTCATCAACTTTAAAAGTGTTTTTGAAGTTGACACAGAGCTACTCACTTTGAGAGGGTTTACTGTAGAGTTAAAAATAAAAAAAAATAAAAATATATATATATATATATGGAACTACTATGATATACTCCCCCCCCCCCCCAATGGCGATTTTGGCGATTTTTTTTTGTTGCCAAGCAGATCGCGTGTCTTTGAAACAGGAAATTCCGGAAAGTCCCAAAATACACATTTTTTATACTGTACAACCACAGAAAAGCACAAAAAACACATAAATACAAAAAATAAAAGCTGAAAAATAATAAGAAATTTGTTAGGGGGGGCTGCCCCCCCCCCCCGCGAATAAAAGTCAGTATAGTGCAACTAATAATAATTCATGTAAATAAACATAAAATGCATCTTGTTTAAATATATATATATATATATATATATATATATATTTCTTGATTAAACATAAATTAAAGCATAAATACAATAAAAGAAATACATGTTGGCAATAGAATTTTTAAAAAAAGTATCTATACCGAAATTTTATTGTCCTCCCAGTTAATCCCCGAACCGATTTCAATAATTTTATTATAACAATCTACATTTTCCGCTAAACATGATTTCCGAAACATGTACATCGCTAGGTAGATTTTAAAATCTGCCTTACGATTGTATGTAGGCAACGTTGCTTCTACATGCCTCCACATACTTTCAATTGTATTCCTGTGACACCCAGTATCGGGGTCAATGATTGTAAGCTTATGGTTTACTTTGAGGTGATCAAATCCCTCCTGCTCGAGACAATCGTAACATTTCCAGCAATCGGAATAGACTGAAGTCCCTGGCAGTATCCAATCTTTTATAACCCCCAACAAAGTCTCCTGAGTCCTATCATGTACAGCAACTAAAAAAACCCTCCAGGAAACCCTCTCAACCCCTCCAAACACCCAATGGCCCTCAACCCTATCTCTCTTATGATACTTTCGTTTCCCAAATTTCGACTCATCAATTTCGACGATCTTACCCTATCCCCCTCCTACTTTCTCGGAAGACAATTCAATATAATCCAAAACAGTCTCATTAATAAATTGTCTCCAATCAGCCAAAGTAGTCTTTGCAAAAGAATATTCCTCCATAGTTCGACCAGTTGTTGTACCCCTCAAAATCTCATAAGTAATATATAAAACCTCAAATAATTTTAATTTAGAATTAGAAAACCACGAACCATGCCGAATAAACTTCTCAGTGTTACATTGTTTCCCCCCAATAACTTTCCTACAAACAAATGTAAAACCATCAGAATAAGAACTTTTAACTTTAATCCTAATCTCTGACCGACATTTTTTGCAAATCGCACTCTTTAACAACACAACCCCCGTCAAAAAATTAAATAGCAACTGTTATTTAATATTTTGACTGAGCATTACACCAAAGTAAAAACCGGCAACACTACAACCAAAACAAAGGGCGCCAGATTTGGCGAGAATTCTCTTGGGGGGAGATATCATACTTGTACCATATATATATATATATATATATATATATATATATATGTTAAGTTTTATAGTTATACATTTATTAATTAAAACGACACAAAATGCAAATCTAGTAACATTTTTACATAGAATAAATACACAACAAAATCAATGGTTTTAATGGGAGGGGTGAGCCTGATGCTTTGATAGCAAAATTTCAACATTCGGCTTCAATTTAGTCAGGTTTAACCTTAAATCTCCTCGGCAAGTGATTTCCAATCTGTTCTTTTTTATAAGGAGATTGACAACCGCGCTGAAACCCCTTTCCACGAGGTATGAAGATGGAAAAGCTATCAAAAACTTTCTCGCGATAGTTCACAATGCAGGATATGTAACAGGTGTCTCTTTGAAGCCAGAATTGTTGATATCCCTTTCTAAACTGCACCTAAAGTTCTTTGTCGGTGACTATAGCGATCAGTTCTTCTTGTAACATGACATCCATTTCTTCAATGTCACTGTATGGATTGATAATCCACTGTGGTATTTCCATAGTCAATACATATTCAAACCTAATTTCAAAGTTTGTTTGAAGGACATTTAAATCTTGAACGTAGGCTGAAAGGCCATTGCCCTGGCAGTTTTTCTGTGCTAAATTGGGAAACTGACAAGTTGAATATAACGGCTACCTGCTGGCCCTCGCTCTAACCGTTCCAGTTCAAAAGTCCATGATGTCGCAACACAAGTTACACGTACTGTGTCCGAAAAGTGAATAGATTTCTTACACAACTGTATGAAATATACATATAATTAGGAAATGTACCTATCTATTATAAGAAAGTACTCATATTATGTAAATACCTCCATAGGCACTAGCTGTGTTAGGCGGATTATTACATTTACGGGAAGTCAAAATTTTGGTGACGACCTGTCTAACTCGTGGACCCCCATTTACATCTCATGCACCCCCAATTTTCTTTTTCCCTGGCATGGACCCCTTGCAGGTCTATATGGACCCCTGGGGATCGATATAGACCACTTTGGGAATGACTGGTCTAAACAGAAGCTGTTTTTCTTTTCTTTTTCTAACTTTCATGAAATATCAATGATTTGTTCAATTAGAGGTAAAACTTATACTTTCATATTAGTAACCAAAAACCTGCAATTCTTTCTCCATGTTTTATACTTGTAATGCCCTTTAGGGAGACTCGATTTCTGCCCTAAATGCACATTTCTTTCATGACATGAAAATGTAACAAACTGTTTAAAATATCCTTTATCTTCAGTTATATCGGTTTCAAATGAATTAAGGTTAACAACTTATAGAGAGTGAGGGTCTCTAAAGGACATACATCCTTGTTTAACGAGAAATGATTTTATTGTTTACCTTACACAAATCTTTACTTAAAAAATAAATAGAAACACCATTCTGTTTGACTCTGATGGATCAGAAAGCTAGAAAAAATTAAAAGTGGGCACACTGAAAAAATAAAATAAAAAGAAATGAAACTAAACTACAGTTGATAACATAGCAAAATTTTCTAACAAATACACCAGAGTGTCTATAATTTTTAATTTTTCAGTCCAGTACACTTTATCAATGCCAGTAATTTGAGGAAAAGTAAAATTCTTGTAAGTAATACTGTATAAACAATTCCCAATCCATTAACCTGACCACAGCAAAACATACGTAACCAAACCAGATATATATCTATTGGAATTTCTGCTGTTATTGAAATATAAACAAAATGTAATAATTATATTTTATGTCCATTATATCATATTAAGTGTGATAACTTTACTATATTACCTGAACACCATGCCACCCGTGGAATTCAAACCCACAGACTTTACGATTGCCAGTGCCCTACCCATTCGGCTATCGTCCGGTTTCTAAAGACAAAGGAATAAAGCATTTGGTATAAAGCCTTTTTTGTTTAAAAGTAAATTCAACTGATAAAATTTCAATGCATTGATCAGAGGTTGGTAAAAAAAATCTTCGATAAATATTTTTTAATTTATATACGAACGTGTATTACTGTTAAATATATATTTGTATATAATTTGAACTTTTCTTTACGACAATCACTCTTGATTTATAGCTAGTGAAAGAAAGAAATATCACTGGATGCACTACTTCTCGTTTTTTTTATAACATTTGTTCTTCTCATTTGTATATTTATAACTTTTCGATATCTTTGAAATTAAATTATTCCATTACAGCTTAATATTAATTATGTGTCAGGTTTGTCTGTAACAAATGATTTTATCGTATAATTTGTCTGTTTCAGACAATTACAAAAAATAAGCAACTACCCTAGTCTTCTTGTAATATTGTCGTAAGATTGTCGTAAAGAAAAATTCAAATTATATACAAATATATATTTAACAGTAATACACGTTCGTATATAAATTAAAAAATATTTATCGAAGATTTTTTTTACCAACCTCTGATCAATGCATTGGAATTTTGTACTGCTAAATCCTACTAGAATTTATGCAGTACATATATTTTAAAGCTCTCCAAACATCGAATCATAATTAACTTAATAAAATAAGAATAACAATGCAAATTTGTCCCTGCAAAGTTTTAATTTCCTTTTGAATGTTATTACAACTAATGATAAATACCTTACGAAAAATATACCTCCCTTAACAGAGTAAGTTTTAAATTTCCTATCGTTATAGGTTAACAAACTGAAGCTCGGGGGTCATCAGTTTATAAACCAATATCATCAAACTTTATCATTGATAACATTTCGTGGATCCTCTCAAATAATGACCGCGGTCCATTATCGTTTAGACCGAAGATCTGCGATAAAAGTATTCTTTAATGGAGGAGATCTTGAATATTTGGTGGGGCTAATGAGGTTTCAAAATGCCATTTTCCTCAGGTTTCAGATTTCACTGAGATCACTTAATATGCTAATTATGAGATTAAGAAGGAATATATTGACTAAGATTCCACATAATTTTTTTTTCGGTATTGATGAATTCCTAAGGATGTTCAGCAATAATTCTCTTTTTCAAGCTTAAGCATACAGGTTTTACACCTTGCTAATGAGTTTCGCATTTTCAGTTTAAATGCTTTTACAAATGAAGAACTCATGCATATCTTTTAACGACTGCATCATTTTAACTATTTCAAATTAGGACCTTTGTGTAAAAAATTTCCTTTAATCTAAGCATTAATGAAGAGACTGAATTATTTATCAATTAAATTTATTTTAAGCATTTAGCGTTAATTATTCACATGGCACCTTTTTTAACAATTCATTTTAAAAGAATCGAATACTTTTAAAGAGTATATATAGTTATATAAATAGTTAAATAATTTAAAATTAATGAAATACTTATCTCTATTACGTTTTACGGGCCTGGAACTACCCCCCCCCCTTAGAAAATATCAGTAAAAGACTCAATTTGTAAGTTTTTTAGTACTTTGACTTTTTTAGTTTTTTTAGTATTTTTTCAGAAAGTACTGTGGAATTAGTAATAAATACAAATTCTCATACATTTAATTTTATTTAAATATAAATATCTAAACATCACTAGAATGAGGAAAACTCCTACGGGGGCATATTTTAAGTAATTTCCATCCAACTTATTTTTTACTGTTATTTTTTAAAAGTGAACTATCTTGTTTATTACTGCAAGTTTCTGTACAACGAAGCACATGAGTCATCGCTGTATTTAATGCATTTACGTCTGAAAGTGAAGTCTTTCGCAGTTACGTCTGAAAGTAGAGATGTATTTGGTGATCTTATAGTTAAGGAAAATGATGGTCTAACGGTCTTAGAGATTTCATTTTCTAAATTAAACAAAGAAAAATGCTCTGACTTGCCAGCTTCATGAAAAATCTCACTTTAACCGTGAGACCTTGGTCCTTACTTCTTCTAGTTTATAGATTCCTATAATGTATGCTTATAAACTTGAAACTCAGTTTTAACTTTTGTATCCTAAAGTTGTTACCTTAAGCATTATTTTATAAACTGCATGCTGACTTTCGTAACATCTAGAAAATAGATCGAAAATAATGACTGAACTCTCTCTTCCTGAGTGTATATATATATGACAGGAAGCGTGTTTGCTCCTGCATGGATTCGATATTATGCAGTCAATTCGTACTTTAAGTAATTGGGCGAGTGGCGTGGCAAAGACTCAATCAACAGTCCATGATCTCTTAATCCTTCTTTATTGATTTTCTTCTATTGACCACGCTCAAGGATATCTATTCTGCGCTTCTCCATTTTCTCAATTCCTAAGCACGCCTGCCGCGAGCTTCCGCTCTCAACGAGATTTTCCTCCAATCTGCCGTCAAACACCCGATTCCTTCCGAGCTTCCTGCTACACGCGCATATGCAGACCTCAACCTTGTTCATCTGGACCTTAATATTGCTGATCTTGCAATTTTGACTTCGCGTCCAAAATCTTTACACTTCTGAAAATAAATCCTCTCGCCTAGAATTATTCGCTTTGCGCTCAAGTCGCTTTTAAAAGATGATTTTCCCCACTGCAAAATACGCGCTCTTTGTAAATGAAATATTAGATTCTTATTAATTTAAGCCCCCTTTCCCCGTACTTCTCAACTATATTTTGACAGTTCAGTTATGTTTTGACACACACACACACACACACATATATATATATATATATATATATATATATATATATATATATATATATATATATTTCAGACAGTCTGTCGAAAATAGGAGAAAAAGCGTATTAGTTAAGGATCTATTCTCTAAAACACAGAGTTTATGTATTTATTAGCGCACTAAAGGAATTATTACAGTAAAAACTAGTGAAAAAACAGGTTTTTTGTTCGACCATTAGACGAGCTCTACGAAGAACTTCATTTACCTTTTAAAACACTTTTAATCTAAAAAAATACATGTATTCAAATGTTTATTTATTATTTATTAATTTCATTTACAACTGCCATGCATTTGGTAACTAAGCAATTAGCCTTCTCGTTTCCCAATATTTTTGAACAACAGAAATTTAACCGTACAATGCAGTGTTCACGTCCAAATGTTCCCGGTTCGTAGGTCCTCCAGAATTACATAAAATGCAGTTAGGAGAGTCACTAATTCCAATCCTAAGCAAATGAGCACTGAGGTCAATGCTTCTTCCACTGAACAGTCAGAGGAAGAAACATTGCAACAGCAGAGGCACGAGGAAAACTCGGGACAGTGGAAGCCAGGCACTCCCAGGCCTTATCTTTATCATAGTTAGTCATCAGTAGCTTGAATCTTTTATTAAATTCGAGTTTAATAATAGGCTTTACAGAATAAAAGCTCATGAAAGACCTCGTCCTTTGAATGATACTAGTACCTTTTTTCGCCAAGAAGTCTGCCCTCTATTCAAATATACATGTGAGGTAAATGTGGGAATTAATTAAAATTTATGTGGAAATATTGTTAGTTTTTTTATATAAAAAACTACTAATTTTTTTAGTTCATATAAATTTAGTTTCTGGTGAAAGAAAAACAGAATTTTTTCTTTTCCGAGACTAAGTTGCTAACTGAAAATAAAACTAGACACTGAAATAAATGTATTTTCAAAATTAAATTTAAAAATGCTGGAAGGAAACTTAATCCATAGTATAGCTCTTGACAGGGTAAATAGCTCTAAAATAAAGAAACCCCCCAAAATTCCAGTTAAGGTTTTCAAAAAATGTTTCTCGGTATTTTCTGTTTTATACCTACCTAATTAATCTAAAAGAAACGTATAAAAAATCATATACAAATTTGTGTAGGAAAGTTTTTAAAAATATTTTCCTTTATGTGTATCAAATGTGTTTATTTATATAACAACTGTAGGAAAATATTGTCCTTTGAGACTATCCATATTTTTGTCTTCGGTACAAACAATAATATATATTTTGAGAATAAAAAAGAGATGAAATTTGTTTTCCTCCGTTGTGTGTGCAGGAATATTTATGAACTGATTTCTTTTATGCCCTATATGTTCTTAGAGTTAACTGAAATTTAAATTTCGTGTATCTCACTGAGATGAATATTTTTCTGATTTATTTTTAAATTCATGAGTGCTAAGGAGAAATGATAATTTAGAAAGTTCTCTAAGATTTTGCCTAGCATTAATTTTTCTTTTTTTTTATAATTTTTACTATTATTTTTACTATTAAAGAGGAATACAGAATTTTTAATATTACAGAAGAAATAAATTAAGTGAAATCTCATTTTCATGTTCAATTTCTGTGATCGAAATATAAAATGGGTCAAAATGAACATCTACTTTAAAATTATATTTCTTAAGACACACACACACACACACACACACATATATATATATATATATATATATTAGTGGTTCACGTTCCAGTTTCTCATTATGCAAGGGAAACGGATAAGTTCTATCTAAAGAAGTGCGGTGTTGAAATTGTTGTAAGCCTGTCCGGTGAGAACTAGAAAACAATTGAATACCAGGGCTTTAGGAGGAACTCGGGGTTTTATTTCTGAATAATACATCCCAGTTCTTTCTTGTCCTTCCTTTTATGTAGCTTGAGAATTTGTTAGTCATATTAGACATGGAAATAAATCTGTTAGTGCTTCCCAAAGCAAAGGGACATTTAATTAAAGGGTAACTGTGCTTCTGTTCTGTCTGATTAATAAATAAGCTTTTTAGTATCCATATACACGACAGTAGCGTGGCATCCACTAGACGTAAACTTACTTTACGATTTACAGAAGGTAAATTTGTTTAAAACTGCAGGGGTGTTTTTTAAGCCTCATTTTTTTTGATAAAATGGTTGAATATTTCAAGTTTAAAATATTAAAATATTTTTCGTAATTATGTAGCTATTAGAATTTTTCGATAAAAAACACAGTCCCCATCGTAAAAATTCAGACTTTCAAAGCAGAAAAGAAGCAAGACTCCTGAAAGTATATGATTATTCTGGAGGCAAAAATCTCTTTCGATAATACAACTTTCTTTTTCATTCAATGCTAATTATAAACTTCAAAATATTTCTAGAAATTAAATTTAGCGAAGCGTAGAATTTTCCTTCTTTTCTTCTCACATTCGTACCTTTCTGAAGCATCATTAATACCCATTTTGTTTAGACACTGATGTTTTATTTATTGCATAAGTTATATTTACATCGCCCTTTAGCATTGGGACTGAAACAAATTCTTTGCATTTTGACGGAATAAGTTAGAGCCCGAACCCCATCTTAGCCTGGGGGAGAGCTGAGCATCCCACTCCAAAACATAATTAGTGGCACACATAGGGTATGAAGATATTGAACACTCTGCCTCTAATGGCCTAGAGCAATGTAATATATGCTATTTTCCTTGATGCGAGAGGAAAATTGAAGAGGTTTATAAATGATGCTGCGTTACTTTTTCAGCTGTAGAAGGCATGAACACTAAAATTGGTTGATTATTCTTGTGTGAAACTAGAATTCCTGCAGAGGACAGTGGATCTCATTTTTCTTTTTTTAGATGAAAGAAAGTGAATATGAAAATTCCCTTCGTAGTGTTAAAGCATTTTTTAAAATCGAAGATATGAAATAAAATTTGCAAATAATGTATATTAATTTAATATTCACGGAGAATTCATCGGGCATTGTGGGAATTTTTAATGAGAAACATTTCTTTAGAAAGACAGAAAAAGGTATAATTGTATTTCTTATTATATCTGGATTCATTAATGTGTGCATAAGTTAATTTTCCTACCATTTTTTTTTGTTTATTTATATGAAAAAATGTGGGTACTAGTTTATATTAATTTTAGTTTTAGGTTAAACTTTATAGAATTACACTAGTTATCAAAAATTAAGGAAAAATCACAAAAAGAGGGATAACACGTTCAAAACTAGGTCAATCTGTTTAAAATTTTAATATGTTGTTAAGTAAAAGGTGCTGAACAATACTACATTATACAAAATAGCGGTGCTGCAGTCGGAATACGACATTTGCGAGGAGCATAAAAGTGCATGCTTCAGAGAAAGGCGGCAATTGTCGCTGCGAGGCTGAGATTAGACATCTGGCATAGCCAAATTGTAACAATGACCTCCAGGCATCATTTGACCGAAGAACTGCGATGGCGAGCTATTGGGAGACTAGAGGCAGGACAAAGTCAGACAGAAGTTGCCAGAGGGCTAAATGTGAGTCCGTCTGTGGTTCATTGACTTTGGCAACAATTTCTAACCACTTATTCGCCATCCAGGAGGTTCAGCCAAGGACGGCTATACTTTCGACGAGTGCCGATGACCGATATTTGTCATTACTGGCACGAATGAATATAACCGCAACTCCGTCTGCAAGCTCCGTCTGAAGATCCTCCCTCGCTGCAAGCTCCGGAAGTTTGGTATCAACGTAAACCGTGCATAGAAGGCCTCACGAAGGTGGTCTTTTTGCGAGGCGACCAGCCATTTGCGTCCCGCTCACGTCACGCCATAGGCGGGAACGTTTGCAGTGGGCAGTCAACATGTCCACTGGACGCGTGATGAATGGACAGCTGTTCTCTTTACGGATGAGTCCAGGTTTAGCCTTCAAAGCGATATTGGCGTATTTTGATTTGGAGAGAACCTGGAACTCGTTTTCATCCATCACACATCCGTGAAAGAGATGCATACGGATCAGGCAGTGTTTGTGTTTGGGGTGGTATCTCTTTGGGTCGACGAACAGACCTCCATATCTTTCATAGTGGAAATATGAATGCTCACACCTATAAAGATGACATCCTTGATGCTTCTGTGTGCCCTTATGCCGGGGCAATAGGTGATGCATTCGTGCTACAGGACGATAACGCGAGACCGCAAAGGGCTCGCATCGCGGATGCTTATCTTGAGCAGGAAACAATTCAGCGCATGGAGTGGCCAGCTCGATCACCGGACCTGAATCCTATCGAGCATGTTTGGGACGCTTTAGGACGACGTATAGCTGCTCTCAATCCTCCTCCTAGGACCCTAGACTCACTTTCAACTGCTTCGCAAGAGCAATGGCTCTCACTTTCTACTGAACTCATAGATCGCATAATTGACAGCATCACACATCGCTGTATGTGCTGTATTGCTTCTGGGGGGGATCATACGCTATATAAAAGGTACATTTCCTATACCAAACTGACACATCCGAATTGTTCATTGTATACATATGCAAGTTTCTGTAACACCATAATTGTCTGGCAATTTCTTTTTATGCTATTTTATACCTACTTTTATGCTGTATAATGTGTATAATTTTCATTAAATTCTACGCGAAACTTTTTGAGTAATCGATATTTTTGTGACCTGTCTTTAATTTTTGATAACCAGTGTTTATGATTTGTTAGAATTAATTGAGTTAGGCAATTTATAATAATATGGATACGTATAGTTTATTGACTGCATTTAAAAGGTCTTAGCTTATGTTGACGTAAAATATACTCGCAAACCCTTTGTCTCAACACCTGATTTTAATTAAAAGCATTTTTGCGTGTTTCTCATACAATGGCATCTCAATAGATATCATCAAATTAAATTTTACTTTAAGGTCAATTTAGTATCTCAGATCTAAATTTCCTGTTCGACTTTTCTCCTTTTTGTTGCCAAAAAGAAGCAAAAATGGACTTTCTGAAAAAGTTTAAAATTTATAGAGTAGATTATAACATCATAGATTATTTAATAAGTTTTCCGTTGTCTCTAGACACGTTACTCAAGAAAAATTTATAAATATTTTTGATTCATTTGCACACATGCCCTCGTGCGCTCCAACACATACACACACCAATATATATATATATATATATATATATATATATATATATATATATATATATATATGTATGTGTGTGTGTGTGTGTGTGTGTGTGTGTAATACTCCGTACATAGGGGAGGGAAAACCTACGGAGATGCAAGGCATTGAAGGGACACACAGAATAGAGATGCGACGCATATTAATTTATTCTGGATTCTAATGTAAACAAATATTACTCAGCAAAACACAGGTATCTTGACACACACAATAACAACGCCACCGGTCCCTACCGGGGCGCATTCAGAACGTAGATTTTACATCAGATCGGACGGCAGCGGAGCAGCGCGTAAACAGGACAAGACATCGACAGATAGTAAAATGCACGCCGTAAACTTTTTCAGAAGGTTATAAAGTGTAGGGCGTATTGATCGCGGAGAAATCTTTATTGGCTAGAATTGGGCATCTGACATGATTTCATAAAGGCCGCATGTTGTTCCGAAAAGCGCATCGAGACGAAAACATCACGTGGTCCTGATTCATGTTCACAAATATCTTTAACGCGCGTGCACTAAGGGGTAATTTGGATGGTTAGTTCGTTAATCCCTAGGTCGCAATTTGAAGAAAGAGACTGTACTGTATTGGGAGGAAACAAGGATAATTTTAAATACGCATTAGATATCTAATGGTGGGCCGTTATTATCACACACACACACACACACACATATATATATATATATATATATATATATGTACATATACATAACACTGCAATCTGTAACACGGTTTCGCTTTAATATGATAAAAAAATTGCGAAAACCTTAGGACAACACTGTACTTCTATAGCACAAGATAACATGATTTTGTTTAACACATTTAAAAAGTAAATTACCTTAAAATAATGATGGGAAGGAATAATGAACTATAGAGGCTTTACATGAAAATGTATAAACAAATTATAATTTATTCGTTTATAACTCTATAGAATTACAAGAAAGCCTAAGCTTAGCGAAAATCTTGAATCATTTTTCGCGAATGGAGACCCTTTCGCTGAAACAAGCCGAAAATTCAAAAGGGAGCTGCAAAATTGTCTATCTCCATACCGTGAATATGCAATGACCTTGTAAGAACCAACAAATAAACCATAATCAGATTTTTTTAAAGAGGACAGAAGGTGCAAAAAATCTAAATGAAGAAAAACGTTCTGAAAGTGAAGGTGATATCGTTCAATCGAAAAAACGTTCTCGTTTGATTGTACTGAACAGTGATGGGGATGAAATTCATTAAATTAAGGTCGAATTAAATGAAAATAATATTTTTTTTTGTTTCTTTTCGTTTTGTGTTATACATACATTCATATTTTTAATAAAAATTTAGTTTCTTATATGGAATTTAAAAAATTTTTTCCATTTAATAAGTTTTCAAAACGTAACGTACCTTTTTTGAAATGTCTCTTGGTCTCATATAACATGGTTTCACACAACACGGTATTTTCTTGGAACCTATTTACCGTGTTATAGGATGGTTACCTGTATATATATATATGTTTATTTATTTATTTATTGAAGTATCTTCAAGATAACTGTACAAGAAGAGCTGCGTTTTAATATAAGTTTAACAAATGTCTCTATATCAAAGTGTAACCTTAAATTAATATAATTTAATCCCCTTGAAAGTACTTTAAAGTTTTTTTCTCGTATTTTAATTGTAGTTATCGTGTTTAAAGTTGATTCACTTCAATTTGTGTTTGGCCGTTAGAGACACATTTTTTCATATGTTTATACCAAGATAATGATTGGACACCAAGAGAGACAAAGTATCAATTTGTGTAAAAAGGAAATACGCAAAATAATAAAAAAAATGTTTCGAAAATTATTTTTTATTATTACATTTATATTAAAAGTAATTTTTTATACATACATAGCTGTAATTATATCTGTAAAATCCCAAGGAGATCCCAGAACTTTAGCATGGTTAACAAACAGATGCATGTAAGTTTTATTGAATAAGAAAAAATAATTCTGATCTCCAAATAAAATTACCTAAATTAATTTTTAAATCTAATATTTTAGATATCGTATCTACTCGGAACTTGTTATTTTGTAACACAGAAAATGTTTTATGTCAATAACGAAAAAAGCCCCCAAAACACCTTATTTCTTACACATTCTGCTCAAGAAATATTACGCCCCTATTGATTGGAGAATAGATGATATATCTACTTTCATCTCGATGCTGCATTTTTCCAGACCAGAGTTTAAGTCGATATTGCGATAAAGCATAATGTATAAAAATGCTGCAAAGTTGACTGATAGCAGTAACCATCATCTTATGAACGAACACGAAAGATATGATAGTTATGAGACCATTTATCTTACACATTGGCCATTTAAATCCGTTATTACATAGAAGTACAGAATTTGTTTATTCTTCAACTCAGTTACGCTCATAGAGTAAGCAATAAAGCAATAACTTTAATTATATTAAGATATTTGGGAACTACTTACCGTAAATCAATTACTCAAGTCAGTAAAACTGTTCATTTTTGGATACCCGCAAGGCAGAAAAATTTGACCGTAAATGAGGGGTTAGCGTAAACGCCAGGGGGAGGTGTCTTAATGCAACATTTGAAATGATAGACAAGAGTCTTTTTTTAAAATTATAGATTCTAATTATATTTATTTAAATGGGAAAAACATGTTTAATGTTAAAATATACAATAATTGCATGCAGGTGGGCGGCAGTTCAGTTTATTAAATATAAAATTAGCTTCAATTCTCATAAGAATTCCCATTTAATTTTTCATAGAACTTCTTCAGCACTCATCGATTCGAAAATGGAGGTAATTGTACAGCATATTTTCAGCTGTTTCGTTTTTCCTGAAAAGAACGTCTTTTGAGGAAATTCTTAGAAACCTCCTACTGCGATGCATTTCAAGACTGTAAAAATGCCCCTCATTGACTTCCAGACAGTGACTAATGTTTTAGCCAAACATTTCTACTTTGGTTAGCAAAGTTTCAAACTAATTATTTATCTAATTGTGAGCAGGGAATTTCACTAATATATTGCGTCCATGTCGCATAGGGATTCTATTCTAGATTAGAAAACTGTGAAAACTGTGTCAATGTTTCTCTCTCTACCTGTCTCTGTGTGTATATATATATATATATATATATATATATGCATTCAGCTGAAAAGTGTTATGCATACGTATATTAAAAAAATTCAACTTAAAAATATAAAAAAAAAATTAAAAAGGCAATTTCTATTAAAGCTATAAGAGAAATGTTATAGGATATATTTTTAAAAAATGGAAGGTAACAAATATATTAAGCGATATATATGTATATTGTATATATGTAATACATATATGTGTAAAAATGTAATCATCTGCTCTTAACAATTCTTTTTGACAATTAATCATTTTTCTTGAAAACAAAATTTCGAATAAGGGAAACAAAATGTAGGAAAAAATATGCACCGATGAAATTCCTCCTAAAAGCATTCCTTATTTTTATCGAAAAATAATTTACGGCATTGACTGCCTTTCTTTCAAAAAATTACTTCTTTTTATATCTCTCCTTTGTTTCAATTATCTATGTTTCAAACTCGCCTTGAAACTCAAAACTCTTAATAATTTGATTTTAAATACATTTTCTGTTCTCTAATGATATTCCTAGGAATAAATTAAAGAATCTTTAGACGCGGTTTCTACAGCTGCCCGAAAACAACTTATAGAAATATGATGTTTTATTGAACAAGAACTGTAATCAATAGATTATACAAAATTTTCTTAATCATAGTTTTATATTTTTTTTGACTCAGACAATATATATATATGTATTTTTTTATTATTAATAGATTAGAAAGTGTTAAAAGTTCATTTTTAAAGCTTTATCAATGTTAGAAAATCTCTGTTTATCTTTATACTGCCACTATTGAAATTCCGATGTGAGAAACCTTGGGAAAATATAAAAGTTACGATGAAATTATTTGTTTTAATAACTCTAGTCTTATGTTTCGAAGAGTTTTGGACCATTTAACCCATTACATACTCTTTTATATATATATATATATATATATATATATATATATATATATATATATATATATATTTTATATATATAAAAGAGCTTGTCTGTTTGTTTTTCCGCTATAGAATCATAGACTGTTTCACCCACCGGGACCAAATTCGGCGCAGTTAATGTTTTTGACACGAGAAACTTAAATCAGGAAAAACGAAATTTGGGGCTCAATTAGATTTTTAAATTAATTTTTTAATGTTTTTTGTGCCCCATAGAGGTGCCCGTACCCCCTGTGGATACAGCTCTCAACCAGCTGCGTTAAGAGGGGGGATTTGAGGATGACGAAGGGGGGGGGGTCAAATTCCAATGCGCGGGAGGAAGAGGGTTGGGAATGACCTTTGGCTCTGGCTCCCCAGATAAACACAACTTTCCTGGCTCTGCTATGTGTTGCAGTAATGGGAAAGTACAATTGCCTGCAATTCAAGAACCACCCAAGCCTTTGAGAACATTACTCACAGGTAATACATCTGATTCAAAACATTTCTTAGAAAACATACAAGCTTAAGGAAAAAGGCTTCATGGGGAATCAAGCCTTACTTTGATTAAATAAAGGGGATAACGCATCTTGCACTTTACCTCTTGGGTGAAATGGAAAAAAGTGTGTTTTTAAGGGAAAAATAAATAATAAAGGCAAATGTAAATTATAAAACTTATTTCTCATTAAACAGTGGATCAAACATATCTAATTAAATCTAATTGAACAGTATCTAACAAATATAATTTAACAGTAAACTTATTCAATCCAAACGTGCGAATCATGCAACACGGTATCATTAATTCTCAATAAAATCCGACGAAGGTGCGCAGGCTCAAAGTTTCTTTCTTTATTATTATTTGTATATCATTTCAGCAGAAACGCACTAAGCGCATTCTGTCTGGCCAGATGAACATGAAAAGCGGGGGTGCAGCCCAGTATTATTTTGATGGAATGCATGAAATATTTTATATCTATATATCTACCCGGGCAACGCCGGGCAATAATGCTAGTATATATATATATATATATATATATATATATATATATATATTTATGCGTGTGTGTGTGTGTGGAGTGCAAGATTAAATGCAATAAACTATTGTTTTACGTACAAATCTTAGTTACATAGCTAAAGACAGTTTAATTTTGTTCTGTTACCTAATTGTAGTCTAAAATCAATCTTTCTATTGACTCGTCGTACATATAATTCCTGACTGTGACGTCACTGTCTCACCGAGAAAAAAAGCAAATATAAATGCTGAATAGTAAAACAAATGACAGGAAAAGAGTAATTACCAAAAGAGCAAAATAGTTTGTCTGGGTCACCATGCGCCTTCTTCATCAACAAGGGCTCTCAATTTGTTCTATTTACTTTAACTCTCTAACAAAGGGAACATTCTGAATATATTCAAATCAGACGGCATTTTGATTTTTAAATTGTCTAACTCAGCTCTTTTTAATATTTACATGATATTTTAAGTATACACCATGTTTTTTTGTACTTCGTTTGATCTTCATTTCCAATCCTCATTCGAAGAATAACTTTTGTATTTTATATTTTTTCTGGTTGCATATTTACTGCTCCTTTTGAACGTGGACTAATTTTTACAGTTTACAGTGGGTAATTTTTTACAGTTTGTAGTAGGAATCACAATGACCCAGTAATTAGCTTCGATCTTTACATTTCCCCACACACACACACATATATATATATATATATATAAAGGGAATAAATGTTTGAAAAATTCAAAAAATAATGGAATATATCGAACGAAGTTGTGACATGCACGAATGTCAAGCTAAAGGAAAAACATTTTTTCGTGAGAAAAAGAAATTAGTTAAATTTCATAGACAGAGAGCATTAAACCATGCGTCACGTGTCAAATATCTTCAAATGAAATTCCTTTAAAACGTAGGTTCTACCACTGGCAGTTCAAAAGGAGTGCATGTATTTCCAGTCGGTGGTGAGAAATGAATTGAAAAGTTTTATGTGTTTTTTGATTATGATGGATAAGGTGATGGATTTTGATCAATAGCTTTTGGAGATGTTTAATGAAAGCTAGAATTCGACAACGGAAATCAAACGAGTTTTCAAATGCAGAAATGTATTCAATACTGCCCGTCTGCATTTTCTATCCTGAAGATTTGTGAAGTTAGCACGTTGCAAGTCGTTCTGGCCAAGATGCTGTGATATTGCATATGAATACTTAAGCGGTTCAATATAAAAACATTGTAAACAGTGCTGCAGAAATAATGGATATATTCATATTATGTATTTATTAAGGTTTATTAAGGTCTTAAATCCCTGCAAACTGAAACTTCATCAACAACTCCAATGGAATAACGCCCCTCAGAGAAGGGAAGTTACAACAGCGGTTTTTGATATAATTAACAGAAGATGTAAAGTCTCTTTACTATCTTGTTATCAGAGAAATTGTAATTTTCGTTATCTTGGTTATTTTTTTAGCATATCTGTTGATGTTGAACAATGGCCAACACAGACGACCTGAGAATTTCAACTAAATCTCATTTATTTGTGTAAACATTGCACTTATTTTCGGATCCCTTTTTCTTTTAAGACGGGGTCATGCTTTCAAGAACAAAAAGTACTTTTTCTTATCAAATGGCAGTTCATTTGCCACTAGTCCATTAGACTCCGGGCTCTCCAACATTTTGAGTTATTATCTCTGTGTGTGTATGTATATATATATATATATATATATATATATATGTCAAGCAAAAAAATATATATGCGTTTAACACTTCTTTTAGTTAGCCTCCGTTTTCGTTTAATGATTGAGTTTCTCTAATTCAGTCATAATACTTGTTATTTCTCTACAGTATTTGTCAAATTACAACATCTAGCCAAAATTGTTTTAATTAACTGTTGTTGTAAATCCATTTGTGTACAAAAGGCAATTTCACAAGGACATTTAGACAAAGTAGTTTCAGGGATTGTTAAATTCAATTCTAACTCTACTGAATATGCAAGCTCTTTAGCTGGAACTCGAATGACGTTACGTACTCAGTATATTCAATGCACATATATATGTTATTTTTTCGATATGTTTATTTACAAATCATGAAGGGAGTTGCTCAATTTTTTTTGTAGCTTTTGAATTAAAATAAAACTCTGTATGTTTTTCATCTTTATTTGAACTTACGTTGACAAAAATGGGCTGAGAATTTATTCGTTATTTTATAACCAATATAGCACTCAAATTATGGTTTTCTAAATTTTTACTGCAAGAGTTATGTTAGAAAGTCCTCAATTTCTGTCAATATTTGCCAAATTTCCTTATCTATACATTCTTTGAGCAAAATTTTTGTGCGGATGTAAATTGTATTTTAGATCAGTACTGCTGAAAAAAAGTATCATCAATATTAATTCTGCCAACATTAGATTACTTGATAAAATGTATTGAGAAATAATCAATATTTGATTGCTGCTTAAGACATATTGTAAATGTATCGTCCAGTTAATTAAAATATATGAAGAGAAATTCGGCGTGCTTCTATTTGAAACTTCGTTGTGAGGGATGTAGGATTAAAATCTTTCATTTAACCAGGTGGTGGAACCGTCAGCATTGAATTATTTTGTATCCCACGTTAAGGACATTACATATAAATCCCCATAAGTGTGATAACATTTTCTTTTTTTCTTTCTTTGTAGGGGTCAAAGAGGTAAGAAGATCCTTATACACCCTGGGTTGTACTGGGTAGCTACTAATATACATGAAATTAGAAGTAGTCATACACGGGATATATATCTTCAGTGATGAAATATAACAAATAGAAATTTTATGTACCCGCATAGTTTTATACTAGTTTTAGAAAATGACAATTTTTCAGATTATCTTTATACTATATAAGTTCCCATTTCATCATTTTGATCATTAATATGACAAGTAAAATGATTAACTGGTGACCTAGTTTCCAAATGTTTTTCAAGGCATCTAAACGTCATATTTTATAAATTATTTCATTTGAAAAAAATATCTAAATATTTTACCCCCCAAATACTGAGTTTTCAATAATATTGATATTTTTTTATTTTTAAAAGTTAGTCTACTGGAATTTTGGGAAGCAGAATGTTTAGAAAAATCATGAATTACTATACACTAAACACCTTTTTAATTTCGCAATTTTCATCTTAATTTCTCTCTCTCTGACACCTTATGTAAAAGCGCAGGAGAGCAATAAAAATAATAAAGCAAAAATTTGTGGACCATTCCTTGCGACTTGGAAGTTCTGAATTTTTTATCAAACATGGGTGGCTTGGAGCTGATGCTTTCTTTAATTAAGGTTTCCTCTTTTGTCCAAGAACATACAAAAAAGTACAAAAACCTGAAGAAGAGTAAGAAAATGCTCCAAGCTAAGCTTAAATTGAGTTTTCTATTTTCATCGTAGCAACGCGCTCACACTCTCCAGGTGGTGTTAATCAGCGTTGCCACCTTCGGATATAAAACGTTTTTAACAGTTTTGCGAAGGAAACAATGGTGGAAAATTTGATTTTAACTTTTTTAAGCAAGTGATACAGAAAATAATGCTTTAAAACAACTAAATGAAACTCTATAGAAAAAAGATTAAGTAATGAATAGATGTTCCAATCCTAATTTAAAAGTAATTTATTTCAGTAACATTTTGCTCTTTATAAATTATCATATAAATTTTATATCTCTTTATAACTTCCGGAATTTTATCGAACATGCACATGAATTGTTTTGTTTGACAGTTATTAATAAAACTTTCAAAATACTGTATAAATATGTCTGATAAAAATATTTTCATCATAATCCTGTTCCTCATTCATTTTTGTTTTACAAAGAAAAACCACCATACGATATCTTTCAATATTTTGTTTATCAAAAAATTATTTCAGATTTATATAAACAAAGAAGCTACAAAATTTCTCAATGTCCTCTCCAAGTTAAAATTCCTTTTTAAAATTTAAAACTGCAAATACATTCCACTTTTGAAAAAAAAATAAAATGCATTGGTTAGATTAGTTATGAATATTCTTCTGCGAAATTTAAACGGTATTATATTTATAACAACTAGTTTAAGGAAGGCAGATAACTATATAATTTATGAGCATACAGTTACACATTTTTACGTTTCCTAAATTACGACCTCCCTCGGATAGGATTAGGATTTTCTGGGATTGCTGCAACGTTGTAGAGACTTGTCAAAATCAGGCTTAGTCAGCGGATGAATTCGTACAACTTCTTGAAACAGTGTTCAAAAAGGAATAGCATCACGCTAATTAAAAATGATCAATAGGATCTTTTCATGTGAATGCATTTGTAAAGTCCAACCTCTCTTTTCTAATTACGAATGGCCTCAGCGGTTGACTTAAACCCCAAAGTAGTGTACTTAATTATAGCAGCTGTGAGCATTGCAGGCAGTAGGAATCAGGGTTCAATTTATAATCCCCTAATTGAAGTACCTGTCCTCACTTGTGACGTGTGGAAAATAATTGCAAGTGATTTATACGAATTTCGTTTCGAATCAAGCGGTTAATTGCTAAAATGTAGAGTTATGCTAATTAGAGTTCCAAAAGGATAAGTGGCTTGTACTAGACTATTTATGGATTTTGAAGGGGTTTGAAAATATGGGAATATATACATTTTTTATGTTTTAAAAACTTGTCATGCTTGCAAGTTTATGTGTATTCAATCGAGTTCTGTGGTAAAAATAAATGGAAAGAACAAATTATTTATTCTGAATTGTCATCTCAAAATATAATATTTCGTAAAAATATCTTTTTGGAAAGTTTACAGTTTTATTTTAAATAGAATTAAACAGATTCTTATCTTTACTGTAAATGTAAACTACCGTTTAAAAGTTAAATGTTTCCAATAATTTAAACTTCAGTCATGAAGAATAAACAATGAGAGAAGTTTATTTTTTTTCAATTGTATTTTGCGAGTTAATCAATGGGTGCAAAATTTCCATCCATTCTAATAGTACAGTTACAAATTACTATTGTATAATATTTTGAAAATCATTCATTTTGATAAATGTGGGTTTTAAATTGGTGAAAATAATCTATGTACACAAATTTAAAATACACAGAAGTCAGTTAGTACTATGTGTTGCTAAATGATATGATTTGTTACACAAACTAAAAAATAAATAAATAAATAAAAATAAATAAATTAAATAAATAAATAAAATAAATTAATTAATTAATAAATGAACATTTTTGGCGAATCAAACAGCTGGTAATGAAACACTTTCTACGTTAAATTTATAAATATATTTCTTAATATTTCCCCTTAAATTTAAAATTTCATTTTATTACATAAGGTAATAGATATGTAATCCATATTAAAAAAAGCTTTTAATAAATGTCTAACACTATCACTTGCGTTTTACTGCTCTGCAGCAACTCATTAAAATCAGAGGCTCAAGAGATGAAGAAATCACTAAGCTGCAGACAAATTACTCTGTATATGACAATTTTTTTCTCTATTTTAATGTGTTTTTTATTTAACATTTGAAAATTGTATTATCAGTCACGTAACTTTTCTTCATTTTCTTCTTTTACTCTAACGTAATTTAGATATGGCTACGGAAATATTTTATTCTGAAAAATATGATAATAAAGGTGATAGGCGCCTAGTTTACTGATAAAGTATATCTTTCCTGATAAAACACACCCCGCTTGAAGTTGTACTCAATTACAGTTTGCTTTATGAACGTTTGTTTGATAATTTACGGCGAAATAAGGAAGTTTGCTTTTAAAGTTTTCGAGTTCATGAATAAATTTTGTAGGAAATAAGAGGATTATTTGGTTTGAAGCAAACCTGATATTGCAATTATAAATTGATTGCAATATTAATTTATAAAGAATATTTCACAAAAACTTGAATAAAAATGTCTTGATATTTTTCCATATAATAATTTGCACTACTTTTTGCGATGACTGAAAAGTCATTATTAAAAACATAGAGATATACATTTCTTTACACACTAATTATGTCGTAAAAGTTTAGTAGGAAGAATAAAATATGAATTACCCAGAGAATTTATCAATAAAAGTAAATTTTTAACACTAAAAATAAACTATCATTTTAACAATGTTTTGAGCCCAAACTTTTAAACGCTCTTTCAAGAATTATTTCATTTATATTTTGGCATCGAAAAAAAGGTTTTTTTATTCTTATTTTTGTTTAGATTAAAAAAATTCATTTCGTAATTTTAAAAAAATATATCGGTAAAAAATCATGTAAGATTACGGGCATTGCTATATTGATTGAACATATTTAATCAGCATTTATGTACTCATAAGAGGTATTTTAAACTGTCTTCTAGGAGAAAATTAGTGACTGAAGTGATCAATAATCGATAACAAAACAAAAGCATTCATGCTCATTTGTAAAATTCCTTTCCTTCTTTCATTTTAGAAAAGTTATTTGACAGTTAATACAGGTAGCGAGAAATTTTTTTGCTTATATAATAGTATATATATTTTTAGGTGTGTATTTATCCTAAATTCATTCTTTACATTTATTTATCACATATAATGGTACCCTTTTCATTAAAGTAGTATTGGATTCCTACCTGTATGATCAAGAAGAATGTCCGACGGAATTCACCCCAAATCCTAATTTAGAAGAAACACAACTGTCATTTCTCTTTTATGATAGCATCCAAAAATTTATAAAAAGTCGAAAATAGTTTTTCATGAATTAACTATTCATATATCACATGATAATGTTTCTAACAAGAAAATCTATCTTTTGAAATTTTATCATATTCAAAGGTTAAGATTGAATATGACAGTCTATGCATTCTTTATTTCTAATTACCACAGATGCCGCCGGTATCGTGAACGATAAATTTGAATACTTTTAGTCCAATAACTATCTTCTTTGAGTCATGAAATAAATGAATAGCTGCATTTGTCAAATAAAGAGCAGCTGCATTCAGTTTTGAAAATACATTTATATTTTTTGTTATGTCGAATGCAAAGTCTTCCATATATTCATCTGTATTGATAAAATTTAAAACTACATTGCACTTTGTCAGTGTATATATCAATTGCTGGACACCTCTGTATCTACAATTAAAGACCTTAATTGGTTTTCTCTTCTCAATTCACCATTTGAACCTGAAAAGAAAAAAAAATTCCATTAAACTAAAAATATGTTATTTTGTTTCCATGCATTGTTCTTCTATATAAATCATTGTTAATTTATTTATTTAAATATTATATTACCTAATTTGCTAAGAGATATGGCTCTGGAAAAAATAATAACTTATTAAAATTTTTAAAATACAGGCTTTGTGCTTAAACTTTAAACAAAGTAATAAATAATGAAAATATTAACGACGGACTAGTTGAAAAAAATGTAATATCAGGAGATATCAGTGTTTAAATTAATCATTTTTCAATATGAAACGAAACCATCAATGCAGATATGCTTGAAACTGGTGTAGATTTTAAAAGCAAATGCTGTTGGTTTCTTGAATTGTAGAAACTTCTCAATAATTATGATGTATAGAAACAACAGCAAAATCCCCTAAATTTTACTTCCAATTGATATTTTTCATCATAACACATGTCATTTAAAAAAAAAATTTTTTTTAAGTTTCAGCATGTTTTCGTTAACTTCATGAGGAAAATAATTAGGATGATAAATTAGCGATTTGTTAAGTCTTGAAAACTGTGACCATTAGATGAGATAATAGGGGGACTTGAACCCTTTCGAAAATAGTATGTTTTCTGCTACTTCTTCCGAATATTAATTTTGATAAAAATTAAGCAGTTAGTTGGAAAAAAGTAAAGCTTAAATTATTACATTCTTCACTTATCTGAGCATAATCTCAATTTTTGAGTGACATTTAAATTTTTGCTTGAAACATAATCAAAACAATAACACAAAAGTTAAAATTAACTATTTATTAAAAACTTTACTTAGTTCGAAGAAAATCCCTGATATAAAACGAAAGGAATAACATTGTTTGTGGTTAAAAAATGTTTCCAACAAACAAAACATTTCTAAATGTTTGTTAAGAAGCATTAGAAAAAAACTAATACTACACAAAATTTTAAACGAAGCTTGGAGTGAAATTTATTCATATCTTGATAAGGAAAATTTCGCTGCGTACACTGATTCCCCGAACATATAAAATGGAATTGAAAAATGTAATTGAAAATTTCATATCACTTTATTTTACCTAATATTTCGTATTTGCATTTAAAATATTTGACGTTTCATACTGAATATGAGTGAATCTCAAAACAGCGTTCATTTTTTCTAATTATTTACTGTATTTATTTCAATTTAGTTTTATAAAGATGTCTTTATTTATTAAACTCCAACGAAATATTAATAGAAATTTTAAGACGCATGTACTACAGATTTGATTATCCTTCAAAAAATTTTTACTTAAAGTACCTGTCCTGGGTAACACGTAAAATAATACATAACATATTAAAATTATACAAGGGTCAGTCAATAAGTTAATTGCAAACCTCCATAAAGATCTCGGAAATAGAGACATTTCGTTGAAACTTTGTGGCAACACAGAGCATCAGGTGCTTTGGTAGCTGTAGTAGCAGCTTTGACGTGGCAGTTTTAGTTCTCTTGCTAATCAGTCGTAAATATGTTTCGGCAGCTGCCAGTGCAGTCCAAATTTGAAGTGCGTGCATTAATCCGTTTCCAATGAATCAAGTGTCGTCACCGGTCCCGATTTATTCCTAAAAAACATTTCCTTCCTGTTGATAACGTTCCAAAAATGCTAGAGTACTTTCAAATCGTTGCACTTTGTATTGGTCAGTCAATAGACGAAACGATATCGTCTACTGTGGCACGTCTGTTTTGAAGAATGAGTTCATTCACGTGTGCAACGTTCTCATCTGTCGTCGAAGTTGAAGAAACTTATCCTCGATATTTGTAAGGCCATTCTCGAAAGAGAGATACCCCTTGGCGATAGTTTGGCGCAATTTTCCTTTATCACTGTACAGTTCGTGCAGATGCCAATAAATGTCAGTGCAGTCACAACCTTTTGCCCACAGGAATGCACGCACTTCAAATTTGGACGGCACTGGCAGCTGCCGAAACATATTCACAACTGATTAGCAACAGAACTAAAAATGCCTCGTCAAAGCTGCTAATACACCTACCACAGCACCTGATGTTCTGTGTTGCCACAAAGTTTCAACTAAATGTCTCTATTACCGAAATTCTTAAGGAGGTTTGCAACTAACTTATTGACTGACCCTTGTATATTCTTCTTCTGCGTAAATATAGAAGAGGTATTTATTTCATGGCATTATTAATATGACAACCAATTTCAATAACTGAGCACCATATGAAATTCAGTATGTATTAACATAATTAATAAGAAGAAAATTCCCTTTGCCTAATTGTACAAAACAGAGCAATATAAGACATTGTTTTACCTATAAATATGATATGATCTCATCCCTTAGCTAAAAGAATGCTAGAAATTATTAAGTTGTATTTAGAGTATTTATTTTTACATTTGGATTTGTAATTTATTTTAAAGTTTAATGAAACTATTTCCTAAAGTAGTCAGACTTCTGAAAATGCAAATCATGTTATCATCGATTTTATCGATAATCTTGTTACGTATATATCAAATTATCTAGGTATATATTAACTAAAAAACAAGTAAAGGTCATTTAAAAATTGTTCGTATCTTACATCTTTTTTGTTAAAAGAAGTTCCAACTTACATTAAAAGATCTTGTGCTAAAGCACTTTTAATTAATCTAAATATAATATTTGCATTTAACTTAACTCATCAAGCAAGTATATGCGAGCTTTTTGAGATAATGCAACAGAAAAAAACAGTGTAATGAAACGGTGTTGCTATTTACAATAATTCTGAAGGTTGTACATATCATCAGAAGTATGCAAATTTTATCAAGCCATAAAATTTAGTTTTAAAGAAGTTTAATAAATAAATATTTCCTTAGTAAATTTTCTGCTTTGGTCCTTGAGGAGAGACTTCGATGAAAACATTTTTGGCCTCATTATAAACTCACCGTAGTTTAACGTCTACACAGACAACCCCCCTGGAGCTATGACTGTTTTCTGGGTCAGTTGAGGATTCAAGAGTCTAGACAGAATTTAATTATCCCTTTGTTGAAGAATTCCACTCTAAATGTTGGTTTGTGTGCAACGGCATCGCCTACCATGCACGAGAGATATGCTAAACCTATTTGTCTTCATGTATTTATTGACGAGTCTGCAGTGGAAGCTACAAAAAATGAATATGCTGTAGTTTACTAGACATTTTTCCGAGTAAACTTTTAGGTGCTTGGACAGATAATATTTGCGGGAAAATCCATGCTGTCCTGTTGGCTCTTTCAGTTTCAGAGACAAAACCGAAAAAAGACATGGCACAAACCCTTGCTATTTACTATTTTCATTCTTCCTACACTGAATTTCCTACAAGCGCTAGATTAGTCAATTATTGACTTGAGGAAAAAGGATCGTCCTATAGTGGATCCCTAATCACTATGGGATTTATGGCAATGAGATCACGAATGATTTGGCCAAAGTTGTATCAAATGAGCCAGTTGTCACCATACCTCCTCGTAATGACAAAAGGACAATAAAAAAAAATATTTTAGTTAGAAAATCTCAGTATGATTATTCCTTTGCGGGAAAGAAATGGTAATATCTGGTACACAAGCAAAAAATGATTTCCTGGTATCTCAACATGACTATTGGCATTGACTGTTTTAGAGCTGTAACGGGACACGATTATCCCAAGTCCCATTTAAATGTTATTGGACTGTCTGACGCCTTTACTTGTCCGTTTTGTGGGCATATGTAATGACAAACGACAACCTCGTGGTTTGCCTCGAATTTTGAAACGTCGAGTCTTCAGCTCCATTCTTTTATGAAAGGAATTGTCCGTTTCACTGGACTGTGAGACACCGCATGCTCAATAGAGGAGCAATGGGAATAGGTGAAATAAATTTTTAAAAATAAAAAATAAAAAATAGATAGGAGAAACATATTTCAAAAACTTTCTTATACTGACCATATTGAATGTCTGAGAATATAATAAACCGATAACAAGTTAAAATATTAATTCGATAGCCAGTAAGAAGTTTGAAGTTAGGTAATGGGGATGATTAGTTATCCTTTTATTTAATTTTATCCTATTTTTAAGTTTAAAGCACGTTCTGTTTTCAAAATTCTTGTTTAAGTGTTTCTTCCACCATTATCCGCCAACTTTTTCCAATACACAGAATACTTATTTTTCCTATGTTTTGCAAGAAAAATCACTTTTCCTTAATGAAGGACTTGTCGACAATCAATTTTGCTGAAGGACATACTTGATCTCTCTTATGTTGCGGTGAGATCAAGCATAAGATCAAGTAAGTTCTTTAATGTTACTGTTATTCTATATGATTTATATGGTTTGACGGTAGTTTCGGAACTCTTGATCAGAGGTTTTTTCAGTATATCAGCAAATAGCCCATCTTATTCCAGTTAGCAGCTTTGATGTTTATCTAAATCTTCCTTCGAGAAATATAATACTTATCACTTTTCGCTACATCGGAAAGATTATCGAGTATAATACCCCCTTTTCGCGATTTTTCCGAATTAATTTACCTTTTTTAATGCAAATTGAAAACTAAATTTTCGGCGTCATTTCTTTCTTAAATCAGCCAAAATAATAAACATTATACTGTCATAAATTCTAAGAAACGTTAATTAAGTAATTGAAGATGATTTATAAGGTGTAGCTCATTGTTATTGACCCAATAATGACATAAATAATATCATATATCGTACTTATTACACAAACCAGACAATATTTATTCTCAATAACAGATTTTTGTTATATTCTTTTCCTTCAATAACCAAAATATATTATTTTCCAAATTCAATACTTCTTTTATCGAATAACCTATTTGCACAGTAATAAATCTAACAAAAGGTATAATTCAATGGAAAACACTTGTTAAAGTTTCTGTGTAATATGATTTTTTACAATAAATTTGAAATCTAAACATCTCTCCTAAATTTTGTGAGATGTTGTAATATACGTTAGTATTATATTTATTGTGCGAGCAAATAAATGTTATAAATTTAAATTTTACTCTATTATTTGACATATTTGCATAGAAAATCAGTTATAAATGATTGTCTTTCTTTAAAACGTTTTAGTTGCAAGCGAAAAAAAATTGCTATTTAGTGTCTGTGTTTACTTTCCAAATGATAAATTGTCTTGTATGCACATAAATGATCCTAAAAAATAATTATTAAATCAGGAAATATCTTGTTGCATATGAAATACGAAAGATATTTGTCAATGGAAGCAAAAGTCTATAAGAAATAAATTAGATTAAGTATAACAAATTGCAATTCAAATTAAATACTGCGCAATAAAAAGAGCAAATCATAAGTCATGACAATTTACAGATATGTTCCAGAGCTCGATGTCATCCATACCGAACCGAACTCTATAAAACTGGATGCTAGAGTTCGTATACTGTATTTTGGATAACCCGGTAGAAAAACAGTAATTTCTTTCTAGCAATGATGAAAACATTTGTTTACTTTAGTTCCCTTTAAAACGTTTTTCTCTCTAATCTATTTTTCTTTCTCTGCTGTATAAACGAGTTATATAAGGCAACATACATATACTTCCATGTAAACATATTTATGCCTTTATGTATAATAGGAAACAAAACAGGAAAATGAAAGCTTTTGCGTGTTCTTAGAAATATAAATGGCTGATAGCGTCTTTTCATTCTGACAATGTCGTCACGATTACATATTATAATTTGCTTTGTCACGCATTATCATTCTTGTGCGTGACATTTAAGCTACTCTTGACAAAGGTTCTATAAAAAGGCAGTTATCTGTTTCATGCGAGTTTTCATTAATTTTGTTTCTGAGAGATTTGTGTGCAACTGATTTATGGTCTCCTTAAAAGTTTTTAATTGAGCTGCAAGGATTTTAAAACTGCAAATTAAATTATTATTTTCCCAAGTCATCCTTCATTAAGATATTTCAACAGATATATAGCTGTGTTTTAAGAGGAAGGAAACTGGAAAATGAAAAGCTATTGACCCAGATAATAATATATATATATATATATATATATATATATATATATATATATATATATATATATATATATATATATATATATATATATATATATATATATATATATATATATATATATATATATATATATATATATTGATTAGTTGTGGCTTCTCTTGACATGAACTATCTACATCCTTATTTGTACAAAAATGCACTTTTCAAGATACTAATACTTTTAAATAAATTAATTTTTGTTAATGATTGTAGTATAAACCCTACCATTTGTGTCCATACCGAGTTTACATAAGTACAAGACACGCACACAGTCTTTTTTTATAGTGATTCCCAACATAACTCATATAATAACACCAAGAATCTAGGTTCTTATTTTGCCCGATTAAACTAACATGTTGTGTAGCTTGTTTAGAGCCATTAATATAATCGCTGGAACATAAAATAATTCCCCCTTTACGTTGAATTAATAAGATAGAACATAGTTCCAATATTTTACTGCTGAATTATTTCTGTAAAGCATATTCTACGACTCTAGAAAACTCTATCTCATTTTATTTAAAAATGGTTTCATGTTTCGTGTGAGAAGCATATGCTTAAAGTAATTAAGTACTTCTATTATCAACAGAAGAGGTCTTGAGGTTACACCTATTAGAGTACTAGACAATAAACTGAAATTATTAATTAATTTTTAGGTATTACTTATTATAGTTTTCTAAATGACTAAGACCAATTACTTACAGAATATTTCATCTACTTTCTGGATTTTTTGCTAATTGTTATTTTTTATAGAGAAAACAAATAATCCCTCAAGATCAATAAATAATCTTGCATAAAAATTGGTAACGATTATAATATATACTTAATTAAGTATACACGGAAAGGGACATTTATTTCTAATAGTCATGCTCGTGTTAATAATTAATTTGAACTTTTTTTTTGTACTCAAATTATGTAATTTTCTTCGCAACAACTGAGTGAGACGAAACAAACCGCATAAAATTTCACAGCCCAGTACTTTATTAATTTAATGTAAGTATTAATTTAATTTATTCTTTGATGAAAAAAACAGATTCGATCATATAACACCATTATTTATAACATTTTGTTAACGAATGTCATTTATCTTCTGTTCGCTGTTTATATGATATATATGTTTTGAAATCACTTTTTTAATACATGTATGGTAAATGAAATAATGAACCAAAAGGTAACTTAGAAGGGAAAATCCCCCAAAATAAATATTTTCTGGTTACATACATGACTTACGATTAGTGAATTAATTATTTTTCTCGTCTGATGTTTTGGGAGCAGATTAATAAATGGGTAACATAATCAACGATAAATAATATCTTCATCAGAATATAAAAAGCATAAAATTCGTTAGAATTGAAGCAGTTTCCACCATGTTACATTTTAGTTCGTCAGAATGAAGAATTCGGATGCATGGATGTTTTTAAACGTTAGTTAATTGTAGCATAATATAGCCAAACTAAGCTTCTCCTAAGCTTTCAAAGGACCTATGCACAAATGAACACAAATCATGCATTAAACCTATCTATGTAGTTAATATAGTTAAAAACAAACTTTAGTGATATCTCCTATTTATTCGTAGAGGAATAAATAAAATGTGTGTTTATATATTGTTTTAATGTTAAGTTATGATCTTGATGTCATAAAGCATATTTTTGTTGACTACCGTTTTATACCTGTATAAATATGTATTTTTCAGTAAAAGGTATTTCTTCAAGAGCTTAATGAAATGATTTAATAACTATGCTATATATGATTATGTTTTAGTGAGAGAACAAAAATGCTTTATTAAATGAAGCTAAATGTATCGGTGTTATTCTTTTGATAATTTTTAGTGAAGTTTAAAATCAGGATTAAATGCCATGGCATTGTTCCAATTTAAAATCTAACTCTCGGCCCCGAGTTTAAAATTTACATTCTTTCAAACAAAATAAATCACTTCAAAATTTCCATTAAATGGCAAAGTAGAATCAACATTATGCAATTATTAATGCATACTAGACTAAAATTTTACTCAAAAGTAATCTCTGTAAATTATCTTTATAACATGTGTGTGTATTCTTACATGCTTTTGTTTAGTGTACTTCCAGAGAATAAATCATATATAAGATCTATATTAAGACTTCTATTACCCCTCTCTATCAATATTTACTAAATTCCCCTTTTTTTCTGAGTTTAGTGAAAAGAAAGTTGAAGTAAGTAATAATTTTATCTTGAAAAGTCTATTCGATTACCGTTGTATTGTCGCTAAGTCATTGGTTCTAGGTAAAATCCAAAAATGATAACACGCAGGTGTTTTAGAACAGTCAATATTACTGACGCCGGTAATAATATATAAAGAACATATACACTAGAGTTATTTTCGCACCAATTTTCAGAAATGAGACATTTTCGTCTCCGACATTTTCCTTGGTATTTTTATCATTGAATAATATATAGAGATTTATTTTCCTGTAAATTTTGAAAGAACATACATTCTTAAATTATTTCCAAATACCTTAACTATAACTTTCATTTGCACAGTTCTGTTTATATGAACTTATTGATATATATATATATATATATATATATATATATATATATATATATATATATATATATATATATATATATATATATATATTATGTATATAAATAAAGAACTAGCGTGAGTGAAACTTTTTCTCTACTACTTAAATACCTCTTTTAATGTTTAATGTACTTTGAAATGAGATTTTTTGTGAAATAACATACCTTTTCTAAATGTTATACGTATATGTAAAAACAGAGGAGCAGGTGATCTATAACCCTGTACTACAGGCGATCTTTTGCCCTATTCCATTTTTATGAAATTGTATACTAATATATTCTCTTAAATAAACATTTTCCCTTCCTGCATGATTAAGTGCAATTATACGCCGTCCATTATAGGTGTATAGTTCAGAATATTTATGACTATTTAATGAGATCATACACAGACATATTTTTAGTTACAAACATTCACTTAGCTTTTTACTCCCCCTTATAGTGCCCTGTATATATATATATATATATATATATATATATATATATATATATATATATATATATATATATATATATATATATATATATATATATATATATATATATATATATATATATTATGTATATAAAGAAAGAACTACCTTGAGTGAAACTTCTTCTCTACTACTTAAATACCTCTTTTAATGTTTAATGTACTTTGAAATGAGATTTTTTGTGAATGAAAGGTTATACTGATTATCAAGGTATATTTATATTGATAATTCTCTGCAAACAGAATGAGGTAGATGATTGATAAAGACATACTCAGTTATAAAAAATCGTTTATCATAAAACAAACCGATTTATAAGTTTCGGATTTTTTTATGGCTTATTACATTTTCATGGGATGGGGTTATATTTTCAGTCAATTAATTGCGTGTTGTGCATTACGCTATCTAAAAAAATATTTTTGCAGTATTTTAACTTTATTTGTTACAGAGTTCTGAAATAAAGAATATTTTTACAATATTATTATTAATATTAATTTTTAATAAAAAATATGACAAATAGTAATAGCACGAATAGGTGTTATAGGTTTTTTGTAGAGGGTAACGAACCAGTATACCTGGTACATTGCTGTTCCATTTCTGATATGTTTTATTCATGAGTGGTTGATATAGGATCAATCGGTTTGTAATTGTTTCTGAACAGTGGCGAGTGAATTTCTGATGATTCAACTTTCAATTTACGACAAAATTCAAATTTCTTATGCTTGTCAGATATATATACTTACAGCAGGAAATTACACAGAAAAGCCTTTTTCGCAGGATATTATCTTTTTGCGAGAACCAAATACTCAAATTGTCATTTACGCATGTCAGATTTTTATCCAGTACGTATACTAAGTTACTTTGAAAACTTCAGAATGGTAAATAAACGTTCACTTAATATGGCTCAAGGGAAGTGACGAAACCTCATTTTATAACATTATTTGTAAAAAATATTAAATCTAAATTAGTGACGAGGTGGCCCCGATGAGATACGGATATAAGCAATTTTTCTTAAATTAATAGTTCACTATTTGATACTCCCGCACGCATTTTACAGCAAGTCCTATAGCATTTCATCTTTGAGCGTTAATTTATTTCAAACTCATCATCCATAAAGCGATAAAGTGCTTTAAATACTGTTGACCTCTACAGCAACTAGATTGTCTACATAGTCTACAAGATATTGACTATTTCAAAGGAGGATATGATTTAGAAAGGTCTACCCTTGTATTTTCCTGACAGTTGGATCTCCAGCGAATCGTAACTTAACTGTTACTGTCAAGCAATATCAGTTCTTAATACACACTCAATTTTTCTTCTCATTTGCTGTTCCGAGAGACTTGCAGGCACTTCATTATTTAGGCTTCAGAAATTGGAATGGATTACTGATGAATGGAAAGGGCTAATGTTCTGACACAAAATTAACATGTAACTGAGCAGAGTACATTTAAGGTGTAAGAAATGTCATTGCATCCGATGACATACCTTATACGTTGTACAACATCATAAGATATATATTTGGAATCACTTTTATTTTACTGACTTAAATATGTTCTTCCCGTGTAATGAAACAACTAAGCCAGGCTAGGAACTCATCCGGTGGGAAATGTCTGGGTAAGTACCGTTTTTGAGAATTTAGAGGAAATCCTAAAGAAAGCGAGAAATATATATATATATATATATATTCAAAATAAAGTAAAATAAATGATAGGGCATCTTGTAACCACATTTTTTTGTGTTTTTTAAATATCTGTATTAATTCCTTTATTCAACACTGTGTGTTTTGATAACATTTATAATTAAAAAAATATATTTACTAAATCCTATGAAGTAATATTTGAGCTTTAATGAATAAAAATAAATTAGTATCTACGGAGAGCAGTACTATTCAAATCTATTCCTAAAGGATGGGAATTTTTTCTTCCTATCCGTATCATGAAGATTGGATTACGGAATTATATTAAGCTGAAATTTATACCAAATTTTTTATAACTATATTATTTTTAAGCTTATGAATGAGATGTTCTTCAGTGAATGAGATGTCCCTGGGAATGATCATATTCATGATTAATGAAAGCCGACGTCTATGTATTTGCTGATGGAATGCTTTGATTAAAATGAGTTTACATGAATCACTGTTGAAATTATTGCATCAGTATCCTACATATTTGGAAAAGCGATTTTTCTAAAAAAATGCCCTCTAAACTCGGGGTCTTTAACCTTTCACGTACGAGGGCCACACCAATAAATTCGTAAAGTTCCGCGGGCCACACATATCTGTGAAGTAAGTAGTATAGGAGAGGAAAAAATGTATTATTTGCAAACAAGCTTCAGCCTTTGAGATGATAGTTTGATTTGCTTTTTATAGCATGATGATGAAGGATTGATTCCTCCAAAACAAGTCACTGGAATTTTGTGCGTATGTGTTTTAAAATGTATTTCGTACCTTTATAGCTATTACTAATTAAAAAGAGGTTTTATTATTATTTTCTGAAAACAACAAGAAATGGGAGTAGAATCAATGTACAGTGATTTCCGCTTATAAGAATCACGTTTGTTATTACTGTTTTTGATTCTTATAAGCGGTTGATTCTTAAAGCCGAAATTTAGGTTTTTGGACAGGAACACACACACCTATATATACATATATTAGATAATTTACCATAAAATGCTCTTTAATTTGCATTAATTATCTTTTATTAAAATAATTTTTTATAGTTTTAAAAATACAACTTAATTTTTGGACCTATAAATAGATACACATGATTAATGTAAGAGAAGAAAAAAATACAATATTTGTTACAAGTTACAACATACCAGCTTAACAGTTTAAACATTTAAACTACAGGAAGGGAGCAAGAAAAAGTTTTTTACGGTAGTTTGAAGTAATGAAGTTTTCAGGAGGCTGTTTATACCTCTTTCAATACTTATAGTCTCAGACGAAGATTCACCTTCTAACTTAAGTTTCTCGGTTTGATAACGAGCTGAATCTACTAATGTCACTTTTGCCTGAATGATAGTGGACACTTCGCTGAAGATTTATGTGTTTTAGGATCCAGGAAGCCGCAACCAGTATATGGGAGGTGGGAAAAAATAGTCCCTATTTTTGTTTGTCAGTGGAGAAAAGTGAAATCGGACTCGGACGGGTAAAAATACCCCCGGGTCAAGCTAATAGGACAGTGTTTTTGTAAAGCGTTTAAGGGGAAACTATTATTTTATGTCTAATAAAGAAAGGGGCGAATTTTACGACTATATTCCATCCCATCTTATCAATCTTTCTTTAAAAAAAGAAAGAACTTCGTGCCTTTTGAGGGTTTAAGTAGCTATTTTGGAAGAATGAAAGGAAAGCGAAGAGTGTAAGCTGATTCTTAAAACCGGTGGATTGATTCTTTAAAGCGAAAGTTTTAACATGGAAATAACACATTTGTTTATGTTTTCGCGATATTGATTCTTATAAACGGTTGATTCTTATAACCAGTGATCACTATAAGCGGTGGTTACTGAATTTTGAACTTCATATTGTAGAATGAATTCAGGAGGACGAGACGCACGTGAGGTTCTTGGCATGTTACTTTTTGCATGTATTTCGTCTTAAGATTCTGAATACAAGTTCCAGTTTATTATTTTGATAAGCCTAAGTGCCTTGGCCTAATTTTCCCCTTGGATTTTTGAACTTTTTATCTAAGAGTATTTGCCATTCTTAGGTGTGTTTTATTATTTATATCAAACTTTCATTTTGTCTGATTAAAATGTTTCGATGGGCTACTAAAATACAGTCGGTGGGCCACGGGTTAAAGATCCCTTCTCTAAACGAAATCAGAATGATTATTGTCTGGTAAAGCATGAACAGAAGTCCCATCTACCTGAAACTGGGAAAAATCTCAGGAGTTCCGATTTCTATGATCAATTTATTTCATGTGTTACGGTATATATACGTTACTCTATTTTGCGCACTACCTTTACACTCGGAAGCAATGCTATGTTTTTTCTCTCCCTTGACCAGGATTTACGATATCTTTCTTAATGTTACAGATTTCTAATATTCTGTTAACTTCCACTCTCGCTACACGAAGCTCTAATAATCACTCATTTCTTCAAGCTTCTAAGGTGAGAAAACATTTCAACAAACGTAACTTTCCCTAGAACTACAAACGCATATAATTTACGTCCTACCTTCTTTCTGGTTAACTGCCCAGAGTTCGTGACTTTGATTCTTAGCTATTTAATAGTAGGAGCTCCTACTATTAAATAGCTCCTTTCTTTCATCTGGACTACACAATGTGTTCACATTATGATTCCAAACAACTGGATTAAATAAAAAAAATTATAAGGGAAAAACTTAATTCTAAGATACCCCTGAAGGTACTCTAAAATTATTAATGGGGCAAATTATTGGCTGGAAGTTATTTAAATGGACTAAAAAATGAATCATACCTAAACTTAACTTTTTTTTCGGAGGTTGATTTGTTTATAGATTAGTAATTTAATTTTCTAAGTAACATTAACATAATTTATCTTTAATTAGTAAAGATTAAATAATCAGTTAATTTCATTCTCGCTGATTTAAAAACCAAGTTATTATCATTTCAACTTAAACATATATTTCTGTTAATTCTTAAATTTATGTAAATTATTCAAACGCTGCTATTGTTAGGAATTCTGTATATTGTCAACACCGATAGCTAAGTTCCATTCTCCTTCTTTCTCATTGATTCACATTTTTTGTGAATTCTTTGGTTTGGAAATTAAAGATTAAAATCAGCAGACCATATATTACAGTCCAAATACTTAACATCTAATTTACGTTAGAAGAATAGAAGCGAATAAGTTTTTAGGTAAATGTCACTTGATGTTACACAGATAGACCAGGTACTTTGAAGGAAAGACATTGTTGCTATGCAACCATCTGCTTTAAAACATCAGAAAAGACGCATATAAAATTGAAACATTGGAAATTACAAGTTGAACAGCTATTTAAATACATCACCTAAGTAACATTATATCAGTTGCAATTGTTGAGCCTAACGGGAACTTTAATTTATCAGGTATATGTTTTAATTAGATATTAAAAAAGATAGTGGAAATATATTTATTCGGATAAATATATTATACTATACAATTTTCAAAGATAATTATAAAAATGTTGGATATATATCTTTTAGTTTGTCTACACAAACCATGTTTCTATTTCAAAATCCCATTGATTTATTGGTGAAAAAATTACGTAAATGATTGCTATAATTTTGTCAAGGCAATGTATGACTTTAGTTAAAATAAAGGCTAGTTAAAAAGAATGTATGAGGGCCATGTTTCTTATCTATATAACAGATTTGGTGTTATAATGATTTTAATTTAACTAAATTACTTTAAAATTTTTACGAATGTAAAACACATATTAAAACGGAATCAAGAAAAATTTGTCTATACCGATATATTTTCATAATGAATGTTATTGAAGATGTGATTGAATTAAAAAAAATATTCTAAATTTAACAAAACAATAGTTAACATTCCCTATCACATAGCTGTAAAATTCTTACTGACTGTCTAATTTGTATTTTCACTGGTTAACTTTTTCATATATATTACTTTTTCATATATAAATCTTCTCATAATAAGAAAGTTCTTCAAAATAGTTTTTATTATATATATATATATATATATATATATATATATATATTTATTTATTTATTTATTTATTTATTTATTTATTTTTGACCTACTCCCACTGCTCCTATTTCGAGCGTATGATGCTAACAGTCCAGTAAAGAAAAAAAGTCCTTTGATAAAAGAATAGAGCAGAAAACTCAACGTCGCCAAGTTTGAGGCAAACCACAAGGTGGTCGTTGGTCATATCCATATGACCACAAAGCGGACAAATTGAGGTGTCAGACAGCCCAGCAAAATGTAAATGGGATTGCAGATATTCATGTCCCGTGTCGTACGTGTTCAAGATATTTATGAACACTTGAGCATTTCGTAACACTGCCCAGCGTAATTTCTGCAAACCCTTTTATTGATAATTCGTCATTGAAGCTAAATTGTTTTCATAAACGTAAAGTAAAATCCACCAAAAGGTAAAAGTGAACTGATTATGTTAGAATATAAATGTTAGTCATATTAATATAATATATTTAATATAATAACATTAACAAAAATACACTTTAGTAAGTATACCATCATACGTGGTTACATCTTACTCGTACCGTCGTCGCATCTGAACTGCACTCTAAAATATAAACATTCCTTTCTGGCTTCCTGTTGACATCACATAAACTAAGCTAAAAAGAAAACATGGAGGATGGCATTGCACCAGGTTGACTTCCACACACACACACACACACACACACACATATATATATATATATATATATATATATATACAGTGGAATCTCGATCTATCGTTTTTCAAGGGACCGATTGGATTGAACGATAAATGCGGAAACATAACAAAGCAATATGATCGTTGAGACTGGATAAAATGAACGACACATGCGGAAAAACGATGGATCCGAAAACGATCGAGATTCCACTGTATATATATATATATATATATATATATATATATATATATGTGTGTGTGTGTGTGTGTGTGTGTGTGTGTGTGTGTCAAAACAATAATTAAATACTTTACAGGGGGCTTCAGGGTAGTTAATTTCGTGGCGTAAAGCGCCACTATTTTCATATCGTATTTCAAAACGCACCACGGATTTGGGGGAATACCGTTTTCGAACGAACAAACAGAGAATCTATTAACCCGTCGTTGGTCGCACCAATTTGAGTAACGCCAGTGGTCGCGCGTGAGAGTTTTTCTTACACAACCCATTTCGGCTGTTTTAATTTGTGTACTCCAGAATAACACATGAAAATAGTTTCTTTTCAAGGAATTACATTAATATTTAGCAATCATGAACAAGGAAATTACAATTAAAATACTTATTTTACTGCTATTATTCAGGAAAATTGATAGCGAAAATGAAATTAAACAAATCATACCTACTTTATGAATCAAATTTATAAAAAGCATATTATTTATACTTTATTAGAACGTCAACTGCAAGTCTTATAAATTAGACGACATGGATCTGGTAAATAAAATATTATACTAGAAGTCTTTATTAATACAGCATTCGGGGCACACGAAAGTTGAATGTTCGGTACAAATAGGTCGCTCACAGGTAACACAACCCTTTTTTGATTTTCTATTTTTTCTTCGGGGACAGAATACACAAAATCCGGCCGTTTTAACATTTCGGTTGATTCTTGAAGAGCCTTGAAACTCCTTTTATTTGGCTAATTACACTTCGCAATGTGGGTGACAAGTTTGGAACTGAATAAAGTGTCACCAGTTCCAATGCTAATTCCTTCAAGAAGGCTCGTCTAGCCATCGTATTGTTTGTATTTGCAGCATATATAATTTGACTGTTGATACCTGCAATGTTCATGATCAAAAAATAATGTCAATGGCCATCTGCGACTTATTCTTGAAACAGAGTACTCATCTTTGAGTTCGTCGACTACGTCGACACCACCATTCGAGAGATTATAAAAAGTAATAATCTCTGGTTTAGAGAGGACGCCAGAATCTTCATCTATTTTGTTATCATTGTGCAAAGAGGAATAAAGAAGAACATTTTTTCCTTTCTTTGGAATAAAGACACTAAAGGGCTAGTTGATGAAAACGCAAACATACTGCTTCGTTCATCCCTTTATTTTGTTTTCACAAAGATAGAAGGCACTTCTTTTTTATTTTTTGTTTGTTAGCACTGCTAACAAACAAAATTTGAAAATAAAATTAGGCGATAAACGTACATCATCGCGTTATCTATAAAAATAACACAAACGCTGGTGGTCTCTTGGTGAGAAACGGTGCACCGGCGATGGACCCAAAGGCGGAGCTTAAGTTTGATACTGTTAATAGATTCTCTCTTTGCTCGTTCAAAAAGGGAATTCCCCTAAATCCGCTGCGAGTTTCGAAATACGATATGAAAATAGTGGCGCTTTACACCACGCAGTTAACTACCCTGAAGCCCCCCTGTAAAGTATTTAATTATTGTTTTGACATATATATATATATATATAAATATATATATATATATATGTATATTTATTTATTTATTTATTTATTTATACATAAGTGTGTGTGTGTGTGTGGAAATCAACCTGGTGCAACGCCATCCTCCATGATTTCTTTTTAGCTTAGTTTGTGTGATGTCAAGAGGAAGCCAGAAAGGAATGTTTATATTTTAGAGTGCAGTTCAGAAGCGACGACGGTACGAGGAAGATGTAACGATTTATGATGGCTTATTTGCTAAAGTATATATATATATATATATATATATATATATATATATATATATATACATATATATATGATTCCGCTTAATTGTAATAATTACAATTCAATGAGTCTAAAATAAAGTATTATTATTATTTCTTTTTTTTTTGTTATCAAAATTTTTAAAAAAATAATTATTTCAACTTTGTGTGGAACTTTTTTTTGAGATTTTTGAGATTTTTGAGTTTTGGATTTATATTATATATGTATTAAAGACGTAGAATTGTAAACTCAAATAGTTTATGAATAAAAATTGATTAAAAAGTAGTATTTGGGAATTTTCGTGCTTCATTCACATAAAAATAGTTTATTTTTACTCGCTACGTCTGAATTTTTAAATGAAATTAATAAGGTAAGGTATACATTATGGTAAATGTTATTATATGTAGCATATGGTAAATGCAAATATATGTAGCATGTGATGGAGAATCACCTTTGTCAAATATTAAAGTTACTCTGTACACAAAAATTCAATGGAAATCCGTGAAATATCTATCAAAGAAATATATATCGTATTTTTACTTTGTATATCATATTGTATGCGTGACTTCGAAGTCAGCCTTTTGGCATCAGAAAATCTGGAAAGCAAATTTTGATCTGCTTATACTAGAGCAGAATTTTATTGAGGTATGTTATTTCCCAGCTTCCAGTTTCTTAAAATTAAAATATTTATATATTTCACGTTTTCAAACATAATATTATTTGCGGTATTTAAAGAGCAACACAATGATTTTTAAATAGTTTTATGAATTTTTGTTATTTAATAAATATCTTACTATTAGCAGTTCATTCAGCATTTTGAGTAATACAACGGAGAGGATTGTTAAGTAGTGAATACCACCATCAATGATTTCTAGGAAACTTTTCAATGTAGTTAATGATCTTTTTAAATTCTAATGTTTGAACCATTTGTAGTTCGTTGAATCAAGTACCTAAAAGTATCTATTTTGATAAAACAGTTTCTGAAAATTCGAAGAATAAGAATATGTCTTAGTCTATTCCTACGCCGATGAATCTATTTTAAAAAGCCTGAAGATTCTACTTGTTAATTTTGAATTCTTTATTCATGAAAGAGATATAGTATTTTTTTTTACTTTTCAGAAAGGCTTTTAATCGACTGACATTCTGTTCTTTTATTTCTGTTGAAGTATTTGAATGTCTCGAGATTATTTTTTGAAAGCTTTGCATTTCTTTTCTATTAATATTTCATGCACATCACTTTTATGTCATAATACATTGTTCATTGGTCTCTGGCTTTTGTACATGCTTTTCTTTAAAATTTTGGTTTTTAAAAGTAAGTGGAAAAGATCATAACCACCAACAAATGAAAAGCTATAAAATAATTACAACAAACTACAAATCAAAAAGCGCTAGAAAGATCATAAATAATTGTTTGCTATCATTGAAGAAGATTAAAAGCTTCTGTTATATATAACAAAAACTTTTTTATGATATTTTCATTCATTAAGAAAAAACAAATCTTTTCATTTTCCATAAATTACTTTTCACAGTTCTTTAGAAGTAGATGTAGATACGCTATCAGTGTTTATTAACACAATAAAACTTAATAGTAGGAAATACCCCTAAAAATTGTGTTTTTAATGTATTACCCCCTGAATATAGTTTTTTTTATTGGAGCTGTAAATAAAAATAAATTAACGAGTGTTTCATAGTCAACATTTTCTACAAACACTATAATATGAAACGGACATTAAATTTATAGTTGAAATCAATACACATAAATAGCAAACTGCACTTGATAAACAAATATATAAAAGACCAGAAGCTAAAATATCCCATCATTTTTTAGCTTCTAAGACTTAAAATACCGATAAAAATATATGTTTGATTCTGAGGGGACAAACATGGCTGAAAATCTGCACTTGCATTTCAGACAGCGGTGATCAAGTTGTGTAACGGTAATATTTAACTTTAGATTTAACACCAAGCAAAGCATTGTTGTATTCAACATCGGTAGCAAAATCATTTTCTGTTGTGATTTCGGTTGAATGATTTTCTTCCTGTATCTCTGCTCGGAAATAACGACTTAACAATTTTCGGTTTAGAACTTTGTTTTTTCCAGACTGTTTTAAACGTGACTATTTCGACGGTCTGATGAGACATTTGAAAAGATCACAAGGATTATTTGTCAAAGGAATAACAAGTAATTTGCCTTTTTATTTAACATTGATGCTGTGAGATGAAAATTTGTTTCATTATATTTTCCCAAATACGCTCATTTACGCAGTAATGATTCATTTATGCAATAAACGAAGGGGAACTGAAACGTCATGTGTGTTATGAACATAAATCTTTTACACGCATCTACTTCAAAATTCTCTTTCTCCAATGAGAAACTATTGCAGAATTCTTACGTTAACAAGCTTTTATAAACCGCTTATCATGAGTTTCACGTCATCAGGATTTAATTTTAAATGTAAAATATAGTTCTTTGTCGAAATGAAATTTCATAATTTAAGGATCGGTGATACTAAAAATAGTGATCTGGGAATTAAACTATATATGTAGAATTGTTCAGTTCAAGGTATTGAACAGATTTTATATAAAAGCAATAAAAAATTATTAACTAAAAATAGAAACTTTTTCTTGTTTCTGGATGCTCTGTTCTTTTTAAATAAAGAAAATAGTCAACTGTATGTTCATTAAAAATTAAGTTCATGCTGCATATTCTTGTGTGTTAAAAGAACACATTGAGCTCCGTATGAAAAATTTTCTTTTTATATAAAGAAAACAATCTCTTATTAAATAAAAGCACTTTAGTATACCTTGGTATATGAACCTTATATATATATATATATATATATATATATATGAATGTATAATATGTCCGTTACAAATTATCATATCAATTCAAAAATTGAAAATATTAAAACACCCCTATCAAATTTGATGATCCACGGTAAATTAAAATGCACCCGAGAAGAGAGTTAAACTAAAAAGGTTTGTACAAATACGCTATTTTTGGTTACCATTTAACGGAGTTCATTTAACAAAATAATTATTTAATTTTATAAACCTTTAATAATATCTTACTAGACATAGGTTTCTAAATTCTACGGAATAAGAGTTTGTCTAGCTACCGTAAAACTATGTTTAAACTATATTTCAATCTATTGAATCTACCGTTGTAACAAATGAAATGCTTCGGCACATGATGACAGGAATTATGCGACTTCTGAAGGAACTTTAATTAAGTAACCCGCATCTATTGAAATCAAATTACTAAGGTTTTCGAAACGCGCTGTTTAACCGAATTTAAAACATGTTAGCAATATATAGCTCATATATAATATTTGAAGAGAATATAAATATTAATATGAGTATAGTCCATTTTCAAAAATCTGAAAGCACACTCAGATTTTTTTAAAATTTCTTATTCAATGAATATGCTTTTAAAAGAACTCCAGTTTTCTAGCAGAGATTTAGTTTGTATAGTATAAAATATCAATGCAAACGTTCAAAATCATATTTACAAATAAGAAGTATTCGATTAGTTTATATATTTTTAATTGCTTTTATTTATCAAATAAAAATATCTTAATGAAAGCGGTAACCAAAGTCATTTTTTTCCATTGTAAACCTTATTATACGAGATTTCTGAGGAGTGTGCACTATTACGATACAAAAATTCTTTTAAAAAAGTTGCTCTTTAATCACTTCACTTTCTATTAAGTACAGTATAAACCTACTACATTATTTTGATATTCAGATATGTGTCATATATTTTAAAGATAAATTTTAAAGATATCCCTGTGAAGCATTACTTATTTAAACAGGGGCATAAGCTTTATATTATAAGAGGAAATTTCTCATCATATGTCGATGAAACGTAAAATTGCAGTCAGTTTTTAATCTCTTATATGCAAAAAACAAGTGCATAATTTACAACAATCTCCTCAAAATATTGAATGAACATTTGAGTATATAATATAATGATTATCAAAGTTCTCAGTTTTTTTTGTTTTTTGTTTTATTTTTTGAGAATATATAATTCCCTTTTGGTGTAAGTAAGAAGGTAATACTGCTTAGAATTATCTTTATGCGTGTGCATATTTACAAAAAAAAATTAAAATAACTTATTTTTTAAATTATAAAATTTTATAGATGGTTCGTACGTGTAATAACTGTCTTTTCATTCTATTATTTGCATTATTTTTTCCAGCTATACCTGTAAGTAAAAAAATGTATATAATATTAAAAGGTCTTAAATTATTTATCATTTAAATGTATCATATAAACATATCTTTTCAAGCTTCCTTCAAAATATGATTCGGCAGCGTATTAAATGGCTGAAAGGAAATACCAGCAGTTTATTTATCTCCTGAAAAGGATCACAGGAACCCAAAACACAATCTTCTGTCCACCTTCTCATCCGATTATGTTATTTATTTTACTTTCGTACCATTAAATTATCTTATCCTACCGCATCGTTATAAATTTCAACTTATCTAAACCTTAAAATAACACACTCAGTAAAAACAGAGATGTACACCCTAATGCTCAAGAGATTTTCTCTATCTAGGATCATTTTGATATTATTTTTAAAGAAAAGAATGTCTTTAACCCTCTATATATATTGTACAAAATCCTAGAATAGACTAGCATCCTATAAGAAAGAGCACAGAAGCGAGATTCTTGATCCTGTTTCCTGCTTCACTGAATTCGGATTTGAAAGATAGTCCCAGAGTGGTTTGTTTGTAAAGATAAAGTTGGTACGAAACTGCAGACTACTATTCAGTTGAGGTTATTTCATGCTTTTATGGTGTTTCATTGTCTAGCTCTAAGTATGGAACAATCTTCGTGTGAAAATGTTCCCTTTTTCCCTTTGGATAACCTCAACTTAGAAATTCCCGGCGACGTAACTAGGAGTATGAAATAAAAACATTTTATTTATTCTGATTGCGCTTGACATACTTTTGCATGGCTACGTAAAACGGCAGTTTCTAAGAGTCATTAAGTTAGGTTGGTTAAAGTTTTAAATATCATCTCGAAATTAATCTCAAATTATTTTTGTTTATCATTACCACATCTTTAACACTAGAAAGATGGACATTTTTTTCTTACTCAAAAGACTGAACGCCGTCATTTTGACGGTTAAAAATAAAATCAAGAATTTAGAATATTTAATGTTTTTTTAAAGGGTAAAATACTTTATATTTTAAACTATTTCATATCAATATATAATAAATTAGTATACATCTAGATATATGTTTATGCAAGTATGCTGAGCTGACAACCTGGTGTGGTTTATCCGTAAAATTATATGCATGGTTTGTGCAGTCCTTATTGTTCAACACCAATATTTATGTTATTTACAAAAGGAGGAAGAGACGAAAAGTAACTAACATTTTTCCGGTATTATACCTCTTTAATATCGAATATAGTTTTGTAAATGTGTGTGCATATTTCACGTAAAATTAGGAAAAGTCATAAACTTTCAGAAGCCTGGGGACTTAAATACAGACTTAGCACTCAATAGTATGTCCGAAACCGTCAAAATGACGGAAGCCGTCTTTCTAGTGTTAAAATTACTAAAAATAAAAACAATATATTGGATAAATTATCATTTAGAAAAAAAGGTACAATATTACAATTTTTTTTCTGTCACAAATATGAACTTTAACATGCTCATAATGTATTTTCTTCTTTTTCGTTCCTTTAACCACATACAGTTTATTAAATGTTTTTCTTATTAAGAGGCAACAGTAAAAAATAGCTATAGCAGAAGAATTATATTAAGACTAATAAACGACAAGATAAAAGTTTTGAAGAACAGGATATTTCTACACTTTTTGAAATCTAGATAAGCTTCAGATAAATCATTCTTTTGCCTCGTTTTTTACCACTGTAGTCTTATGTCATCAAACTATAAAATTCAGTAGGATTTTCAATGTCACTCAGATTTAATAAAAGAAAATTTATTTGAATTCAATGCATATTTAAGAAATCCATGAAAGAAATGGTTTGCGAGACAAAAAAAAGGCATTGTTAATTTATTTCAAGATCACTTTAAAAAAAAAAGCATGAAAAAAATTATTCATTAGGACTAAGAGAGTAAAATGAGTGTGTAAATCCAAGATGTTCGATACACTGAATGTACAACCAGTTCTGAATTTTTCTTTTTCCCTGTCATATTAAGTTTTGACGTTCCATTAAATACACGTATGGTATATTTAGATATTTCATGAATTTTTAATTCATTCATGGAACGTTCAAAATATTAAAATTATTTCATGGCCAAAAAAAATTATCATTCACTCTCAGTGTTAAGAGTAGTAAAGGGCCCAGCAATGGCCATAAACTTCACGCACAAAATGTGTTTTAAAATTGTAAGAACTGAATTTTTTAGCTTCTACAAAGCAATATGTTAACTTAGCCCCATTGGATTTATAATACAAAAATATAAATGTAATCATGGTATTGCTAACATTATATTAAATTATCATAATCCTTCCAAAAATAAACTCTTTAAAATTCATTTACGATAGGGAAAAAACTTATTTGGTTCCTAACTGATACTGAAATTTTAACTGTAATATTTTCTTCAATATTGATCTATCGAACGTATTAAATGAATATCGAATGTATTTTACATTCCTGATTTTTAAAACAACGAAATGCATGTTAAGCCCATTTTTCAGAATTATTAATATTTTCCTATAAACCGCATGTAATAAATTTTAATTCAATGGGACAGAATCAACAAACTTCAAATTATCTAATTAACGATAGAACGTAATTTGTATTAAATTCTATAGTACTCCGTAAGCAAATGCCATTTGATTAAAACCGTACCAATCTTTATTCTTCAAATCAAGCTCCAGGCTTCGGTCCCATACTGAAACAAAATACTAATTTATAATATCCATAACGATCATGACATTACTAGCTTCACTTTTCGGTTTTATCGAACGCGCGATCTGGAACAATGATGCTTTCTAATTTGTATGTAAATGAGCCTCCGTTGAAAAGGAGAGCGAAGCAATTTCTGGGCATGCGCAGTTTCTTGAGGCTGAAAATCAACATACTATCCTTCCCACATTTAAAACATGGCTAAGTATATCTACTGTATATAAAATAAACTGTAGGGATCTATTTAATCCTTCATCCTAAAAGGTAGAAAAAGAAATAAACATCGATGCGCGTTGTCTTATATTTCTTAGTTTGTAATATGTTATTAAAAAAAACTTTTGAAAGATATTAGACATTCAAAATGTATGAAAAAATTACATTGCTGTGTATAAATACATAGTAGTAGAGAAAAAAAGGGATACATAGAGATATGGGATAATATTACCATTAAATGTATTAGCTTTCTACGACACAGCAATTACGGATGCAGCCTAAATGAAGAGTTGTCGTGGAAATTCCTATAGAAAGAAACTAAACTTAGAAAAGAAACGGAGTATTTTTCAAGTCGAATTTGTTTCCATTTGGCAAAGTTGTTATTTTTCACTGCATTGAAGGATTTTCCTGAAGATCAACGTCTCTTGTTTCTTTCAGGCAAGACATCTCCTTTGATTTATGGTCGATTTTAATCTTTGAGGAGAAAAAGGGTTGTGGAAGCCATCTCACTTTAGATGCATAAACCAATAATCGCTTTGATCAATAAAAAATTAAATAACTAATAGTGACAAAGCAGGTTTAGCTTGAAAGTGGTGTCGAGTCAGTCAGTACTTGTATATCGTGACGATTATACGAGTACATAATGCAAGATGATAATGAATGTTTTGAGGCTTAATTAGGCTGGTGTTGTTACTCTAGTTTGTATAAGTTGATTGATTTTCGTGGCCTAAATTGTAAAATGTCCTACAAACATTCTATTGCAGAAAAGTCTAGGGACATACTGAATGCTAGAAAAGGGTTGACTGATAGCAGACAGTTTTGAAAAAAGGTTTTATATGAACTATTGCACATGCCTATTGCAAAACGGAAGATAATGATCTAGATATTACCTTCAGCGTGGTTACTCATAAGAAATCTTGATCCAATGACTGAACAAACTTGTTGTCTTAAAGAAATATCATAGAATATAGTAAGCAATATATTATTCTCAATCACTATACAATCAGTGCAGACGCACTAGTTGTACGTCTTATAAACACCAAAATCGGTTCCTCACTTGAAAATTTTTTATCATCTGCCTCTAGAGTGAATTTTGATGATTTTAGTGTGAAACATCATGTGCCTCCAGTTGGCTTTTCAAATTTGCTACGCTAGACGCTACTTAAGAAGGAGCTTACACTGCTAAGACGTATGATTAGACGTTATATTAGACGTTTCCCAATAGGGAAACCTATACTAGTTGTTTGCATAGCGTAATCTGGCTAGAAATGGTAACGTAAGAAATGAGATGAAGTGAAGAGAACAAAATGAGCTGTTTGATTGATGTCAACAAATCTATAGCCGCAGTTCTTGCTTCTCGTATTACTGCAACGTTTTCCAAGGGATATATTCCAATACTTTTCTACAGTCATGGTGAGTGGGTGAAGCATAATGTACACAGTGGTAACACCACCCTGTTACAGTAATAGCTTCGACACTGGGGGTAAGTGTTACGTCAGAAAAGTAATCCCGATCATTTGGGACTTACGTCTTGAACATACTGAGGTTGTTGAGTTTTCAAAATATCCTTTTGGAATTTCGTTAAGTTACTTAAATCTTAACTTTATAACGTGCTTTTATTTCAGCATCCACATCTGTTTTTGAAAAAAAACTAGATATACTTTTATTCAACAGAGGTGTCTCGCTTACAGACAAGTATTTGGGGGGTTGCAATAACTTGCAGATCTCAGTCCAATATTAATCTCAGTCAAATATTAATAATCTGGCCATTGTTCACAAAATGTTAATGAACACATTTTATTTCTGAAAAAGCTGTAAACGATCTAAAGGGACTCAAACAAACAAAATACATTTATTTGTTAACTAATAATACCTAGAAAAATTTATAACCGTGCATATATTATAAGCAAAATTTATCTCGACATTAATAATATAAAAAAGTACACGTAATTGTTAAATCATAAAAAAATCGAATCATAAATGAAGCAAAAAAATGCGGAAATTTAATATACTTTATTGTACTTTTCGTGTAAACGTCTGGCATGCATGGATGGGGAAAAACCAATTTTAACATATTGCAGTCCATATCAGTATAATGTTTCCCATTTATGATCAGGCTTCATATCATTCAATACTGCTCTTTAAAAATTGACATAAAATAAACTTACTCTGTGAACACTACTTTATGTTAAAAAAAGAGAAAATTGTTTTTAGTATGCGATAGATTTTAATTTAATCCAAAGTCTTATTCTAGCGTGCTGACAAAAGATAGATTAAAGGGGAAGTTAATGACAGAGTATTAATATTAATTTATTCTTTGTTTGCACATTCGAGAAAAACGTACCAAATTATATGAGGGTATCGAATTTGGTGTTAAAGAAGTTCGTGCAGCATATCGGTCAAATTCACATTGCAATTACTGCCTAGGCGAGAATTTTTAAGTAGAATAATTTTTAAGATAATAAAGAAAAGACATTTCCATTTTTGACTCACTGCAGTGGTCTCTAAAACTATATTTCTGGGCGGAGAGAGAAAAATTTTGTGTAGTGAACTACAGGATATTTTAAATGGATTTTTATATAGCCATTTATAAAAAATAAGAAAATAATTAAATAAAATGTTTTTTAAATAACTAGAAGTGAGGTTAAAAATTTTTGAACTTTATAACGTAAATTTTTTTTAAAATTGTTTTACAGATCAATACACAATAGAAAGTTTTACAAAACTTCTAATTTAGCGTAATATATATATAGAGGATAGAAGAAATTTACTTATTACAGGAATTATATTTTTTGTTTTTATTTTATGCAGTGATACTTACGATACGATGAGATATAAAAATGTTTTATTTGATATGGGTTGTTAATCAAGACCCATTTACTGTCTCCTTTAGACAAAAGAGATCAAAATCGAGAATTTTGGATTCCTTGTAACTCATAACATTTCAAAAAATGTGCATTTTTTTATTTTTAATCCACACTTAATAAAATATTTATTGATAATTCCGACTTTCATTGTAGATGGTTGCAATTATTTTATTTTGTAAAGTAAACAGACAAAATCTGACATTTAACTCAAACATACATTTACACAGTAATTTGAATAGAAACCATTAAAATTTTTGCTGACAGTTTGAAATTTCAAAACTTTAAGGTATTCTCATTAGTTAAATCGAAAATTTTTGTGAAAAAAAATCGCATTTTTTCAGTCTTTGTTTGCAATGGCTAAAAGTATAGTTTTAGGTTAATGAAATATTTCTTTTTCTCTCTACTGCCAGTAAGATTAAAAATTTTGAAGTTTGTAGTAATGCAATAGACGAGAAATCGCTTATATTTTATTCAATTATATAAGACATTGTTTAAGAAATCAGTGTTTTTGTGCATGTAAAGATGGTTTTAAACACCAGTGTATTTGTATAACCATTGAGCATAACGCAAAAATCGGATTTTACTTACAGGGTGTCCCAAAAATAACCGACGATTTGAAAAATCAATTAAAGAAAAACGGAAGGCGATAGAAATGTACGGTTTGCTGCATTCTGCTTAGATAACCAGGGAATTTATGCTCACCAATTTTCAAAATTAGTTATAAAGTTCGTCAACAGATGGCGCTGCTGACTGGGAAAAACTATAAAACAATGTTTTCAAAATAACCACCGTTTGCAGCAACAATGTTGGCTTCCCTATTCGCCAGATTTGACGACATACGATTTTTTTTCTTTGGGGGTACTTGAAAGACCAGGTGTATCGTCACAATCCACAAACTGTAGATGAACTGGAACAATACATCTCTGCTGCTTGTCAGAACATTCAAACTGAAATGTTTGCACGGACGTCTGCGAATTTTGTCCTCAGACTGCGCTATGTTGTTGTTGCAAACTGTGGTTAGTTTGAAAACATTGTTTTATAGTTTTTCCCAATCAGCAGCGCCATCTGTTGACGAACTTTGTAACTAATTTTGAAAATTGGTGAGAATAAATTCCCTTGTTATATAAACAGAATGCAACAAACCGTACATTTCTATCACCTTCCGTTTTTCTTTAATTGCTTTTTCAAATCGTTTGTCATTTTTGGGACACCCGGTATACACAACTATTGCCAGTGTAATGTCATTTTAAAATATGCAAAGTCCCGTAAATGTTGAACATTGCCTCCGTTGTTTAAATGAACAGTAGCCACAACAGGAATGATGACAAGTTGATCTCCACAGTTTTGACACCACAATCGCAGATGACTGAACCAAAGAATTTTTATAATGAAAAAAATACCCTTTATTCTCGAAATGGTGGAATTTTGGTCTTAATTTATCTATTTGAACGATCCAGTAAAGAAGCATCGGAATCTTCTGTGGTTGCTTTGACCCTTCACAAGATTCCAAAATAGTCCTTTTCCAAGATTAATCTTTCCCATGAGCGTCACTAATCACCGGTCATGACCTTTTCTGCTGGTGGAATCGTTTTTGCTCTACAGGTTGCAGGCACACCAGCTTCAATCCATTATTTTGATTATTTTTTTCCAGTTTTTAATGGTACTGATGTATCCATGTTTCACTAACTGTTGCGAAACAATACATAAATCCATCTGGAATTTTTCGAAACAGCTGCAAGTGTTACTTCGAAGTGTTCATTCGCTTACGCTTTTGATCGATTGTTAGGAAACGTGGCACATTCCTTGTCGACAGCTTTCTCATACCCAAATATTCATGCAAGATTTTATGTACGCTCTCTGCTGAGATGTGAATATCCTTAGCAATCTCACGCACTTTTAATATTATATCCTTCATCTCCGTATAATGGATTTTTTTCAATAATTTCTGGCGCATTGACCTCTGCACAGCGGCCAGAACGTTCAGCTTCACATGTTCTCATTCGGCCGTAAAGAAAACCAACAGACACTTGTAAATTGTTCTAAGCAAAGAAACAGAGTCTCAATAATATCTTAAAGTAGGATTACGTTCCTCCATAACGGTTCTCCGGAAAGCAAAATTTCAGATGTCCTGCGTCACGAATTAGGATTTTGGCAGCGTGCAATACCCAGTCTGTATCACTTGGGAAAGCAGTAAACAATTAAACAGAAAAGTACCAAAATGCGTCCTAATTTTGATATATATATATATATATATACATACTTACATACTTACAAAAGAGGTAAGCAACAATAAGTAATTATACGTTAATAACCCGCGGTAGTTACGTTAGAAGAGACTACCTGGATTTTTTTTTTCAAGCATAGATATTTTTACTGCGCCCGTTTTGTGTCTTGAAAAACTTGAAACCTAAAAAAGTCTATTTAAAACTTAAAGAAATTATTATTTCATATTTTATCAACACGCGGAACCTGCGTTTTACCATTCTATGAGCAATAACAAGCGTTGACCGACTAAAATGGTTATCAGTCACGGACTTAGGGTCGAATCTGCTTACAATATGACATGCATACCTTTGAAGCATGCTAAGTATGTGAGCGCTAACAATTTCAGTGCAGTGACGCCATCTCTAGGATCTTGCAACCTCGTAATTCCGGTAGAAATCTTTGAATAATTGCGAATTTAAAACTCCCTATGGCTGTTGCAAGAGATTTCAAAAGACTTTCAAGGATCTTTAGCCATTCTTGAGACTGCATATATCATTCATTAAATTTTGAAATTTTTTTATAGTTTCATACAAATCGCGTGAATGAATCCAGGCATCAGTGATTCCTAGGAAAAAATATAGTTTTACTGAAAAAAGGAAAAATGGCTAAAAGAGAGAATAACTATAAAAGTGGTAATTTTTTTATTTTCTACCATATACTTCGGATTAAAAATAATCTAGTTTAAACTTAAAATATATATTTCAGTAAACTGATTTTTGCGCAAAAGTTATTCTATTCAAAAACTTATTATATCATGTTTTAAAAACTTTGCAATGTTTTATGGTGCATGAAAGATTTATTTTTTTCCTACTTTTTAGATAATATAAGTATTATAGTCTATTATTTGAATAAAAATTAGATTCAATAGCCAAAATATTACATTTACTCTTAGCCCCGAAAATTTTTCTGTAAGAAATCATGCTTTAGACTTTTTCGATACATTCATTGTAAAATATCTTGGTGTCTACGGGACTCAATTTCTATTTTGAAAAGTTAAATTATTTTTTAGTTAGAATTTTTTTTTAATATTTGAAATATTTCTTTACAATTCCGTGCGAATTTAACATTTTATATAAAATTGCATAGTGTATCAAAATTATAGTATTTTAAGTTCATTATACATGTATGGTTGAGGTATTATTAATTTCAAATAATTTTCAATATATATATATATATATCCAAAAATGTGATTAATTTGCTTCTATACAACATTTTTCAAAAAGAATACGGCCAAAATAGTTCGATATCTTCAGAAAAGCTTTTGAATACTTGGATAATTTATTAAATTTCTATTCGTTAGCAATTTTTTTCGGTAATCTTAAAAATTAAATTTCAAGCTTAACAAAATGCATTGTTTTTTTAGTTTTCAAATTTAAAATACCAAATTTTATTTACAAAATTTTAGAAATATAAACGTTGAAAGAAAAATATAACCACACAAACTTGTTAGTTTAATATATTTATCTCGTATATTTTTATCGCTATTATATTTATATCATATTTTAATGAAAACATGACTTCAAAATTTTTTGCACTTTAACATTAACTCACTGTCATCTTACCCGCAAAATTCTTTCAGCAGTATGAATTATTTTACTTCGTGGTAGAGAAAAACCACAGACAAAATTCAGGCATGATTGTACAATAAATTATACACAAGTGGTTTTAAGGAAACAGGTATACATCTCTTATGAAAGAATTGTTTAAACATACAGCATTTAGTTCAAGGGAATAGAGAGTAAACTCCAGGTTTAATAAATCAAGGATAACAAATTAATTTACTTTTCTAGCGAGGAAGGATAGTGGGTTGCGAAGTAGAAAAACACTTCAAAGTGGAATTAATTTTGCATGATAATATGAGTAAAATGCTCCTAATGGTGCAAAAATGGGGCAAGTAAATGTTAGGAGAAAAATACTTTGTAATGACGGCAAACATTAAAAACATTATAAATCTCTCCTTTTGCTTTTATGTAGAGAGAAATATATTTTTTAAGACTAAATTGTAGCTCTTCAATAAGTATAAACACATAAGTGCATTCTAAACTCCTATGATAGCGAGGTAAACACTGACAAACAAACAAATAAATAAATATACACACACACACACACACTCACACATATAATTATATATATATATATATATATATATATATATATATATATATATATATATGTGTGTGTGTGTGTGTGTATGTATGTATGTATGTATGCATATGGAAATATTTTTATAGAAATTTATTCCATTTTACAGCGTAAATTTAATATTAGCTCATTTTTCTTGTAAAATGCTTTTTTATATGATACGAAGAGAACGCAGTCATAACTTTACAATCGTTTGATATTCTTTCATTATTTTCTAATTAACCCAAAGATTAACCTTTATCTAATTAACCTTTATCTAATTTACGCAATATTATATCAAAACCAATTTCACTTCATTTCCCCTATTTGACTTCAAAATGGATAAGTTTTGGATCGTATTATAGAGGTAAGATTTTTAAATATTTCAAAGCTTGCAAACTTCAGTGAATCTTCGACTCACTTGGGACCACATGCTCTGAACAGGTAGTATTTACACTCCATATATTAAAAAAAGAAATATGTTTTAAATACATCTAATATAGAAATTTCCATTACAGGAATATTTTCAAGATATTTTCTAGACAAAAATGACATAATCAACATCCAGTGTGTTTTGCTGAAAGTGTTTTCAATTTTGCCATTGCTTCACTGTGTCATTCACGGATTGTGTCTTTGATGATTTAAAAAGCAGCTGTTCTGTTCTGTGTGCAATTACTACCACAGTGCGTTTGAATCTTCATTTGAAATGATCTTCCTAGGTAATATTTATTTATAAAAACTCAAAATTATTTAGAAATTCTTTCCTAGGAAATCCTTTTTTCTATGATTAACTTTGTATTCATAATAATTAGTGAATTTAAATTAACATTTTTTTTAAAAATTTCTATGACTGTTTACTGGAGACATATATTATGTATAAGGAATATAAAAAAAATAATCTACCGTATGTGCTACTAAAATTATTATAAAAATCAATGAGATTTTAGAATCAAAGCTTTTATATTTCTAAAGATATCATCCGTGAATTAGCTTTATATCTATTTCAATTAACCAATCATAGGACTACTCAGATAAAATATTGCATGCAAAATTCAAGTATTTATATATAAGCTTTTATTTAAATTACTGTATCGAGTAAAAACGGATAAAATGTGATCTAAAAAGAAATGAAAATTACTTATTTAAATGCAAAAATTTATCTTTAAAATTACAACTCTTAACTATTTATATTTTAACATGTTCATGCTATAAATTCCTTACATTGCAATTTCAATTAAACCGTGTAGAGCAAATTCTTCATGATTTAATTGCTTTTAAAACACATTTTTTTTATGTAAAAATATTTTATTTTCCATCCTACTATTCTATTTTTTGAGAATTCTAATTTTAATTTAACCCATTTAAGACCGCTCCATGTTTCCCTTATTGGAAATGCACCAAACAGTTTTTTAACACTTTTTAGAACATTAATTACACAAATAAGTTGTTTCCATAAAATTAAATTTATTTTTACGAAAGTTACAAAATGTTGCGTTTTCGCAACATCAGTCCAAAGCGGTGTAAACATTTTAAAAATAGAAAAATTTAAAATAATAATTTTTTTTTTAAATTTAAAATCTTTGAAACATTTCGCATGAAGAGGTACATTACACTTATTACATACAATAATTGTTTGACTTTTGCAATGTATACATTTTTTTGTTTATTTTCACTATTATTAGTAATAATATGGCCCATACGGTCTTTCCGAGTTTCGTTGAGAATTAGATTTTCAATTGAAGATGGTCTTCCAATATGAGAAGTTTCGGGTAAAACATAATTCATCTGCATTTCTTCAAGCCTTTTTATCAAAGATAAGGCTCTCTCAAAGATATAGATCTCTGAAACTCAAATAAACTTATTTTAGAATTCATTACATCCATGTAGAGTCTCCATTTTCCCCATACAATATGCTCCTTTTTCTTACTACATTGCTTACTTTTACATTTATTAGAAAAAAATGTCGATTTCACCTACAATGTCTTTAGAAGATTCGACCTTTTTCACATAAAATATTATCATCAATAGCTTCTTCATCCGTCAAATCATCCGGATCTGGAGGGATAATGACGAATTATGGTTCATCATTAGCTTCTGTTGAGGACGATTCTGAAATATCATAATCATCAAGCACATGAAAATACTCCAATGTCTCGTCCAATGTCAAAAATCGCTTTTTTTCTAGAGACAAACTTATCCGAAATGCAAAGAATACCAATTTACTGCATAAAAATCTAGGCAGCACTAATAAAACACATTGGAAATAAGTAATACACATTGGACTGATGTTGCATTTTCGCAACATTTTAAAAAATATGAATTGAGAAACATAAAAACAAAAATTATGATTTATCTGTTTTAGCCGTTTTGTTCTTTAGTCTCTAGTAAATTCGGAACAAGCATGAAATCGGAAATTTAATATGTGCTGCTATCTAAGGTTATTATTTGAAATTAGTCTTTTTTTTCCCTTTCAAAACACCAGACAAACACATTTTTTGCAAGTGCTAAAATCGGGCAAATGTGGAAACAAAATATTTATTATGATCAATTAAAGTATAGAGAATACAATAAAAATGTTACTTCAGACGTACAAAACTAAGAACATGCCTTTAAAAAATACAGAAATTAATGTTGCGTTTTCGCAACGCCAGTCTTAAATGTGTTAATACGAAAATGTATTTACCATAAAATTATATTATGTTTCTATAGAGAAGCATAAGATATATAATATTGTGTCCTAAATAATTTTGATTTATCACTACGAAACGACATGAAATGATTTATTAACTTTCCATTGGAGGTCACATTTATCAATTTATTTAGAATGTATCAAACACTGTTGAGTATTTTAGGTTGCTAATTAAAAGAATATTAAACACGTTTCTAATTTAGTTAAAAATATAAAGTCATATTTGTTATTTGACTCGCATTTGTTAAAGTCGAATCTGAAGTGCTAGAATCCCGTGTTAAGATTTAGTTGCTTCGAAAGCTATTTGTTATATAAAAAACTTATACAACACATTGAAAGAAATTAAACTCTTAAAATTTGAAATCATATATAAGTTAGATGCAAATATGTCATATATAAGTGATATGTCATATTAAATGAAGACTGAAAATGATCAAATTCCCAGAATAATTTATTAGTATTATTCACAGAAATTTTAAATTTTTTCCAATATTTTCAACCGTCACAATCCGTCTAAAATTAAACGACAAATTGTTCTTTAAAAAATGGTACAGAAATATGGTTATTTGTTGAAGACAAATAAATGCTCTTATTTACTGGTTTAAAGATATCCACAAGAATTCTGATTGAAAAAAAAACCTAAACTATTTTAAGTCGGAATCATAAATTTCAAAATACAGAACATTCTACCACAATGTACAAAAATGTTTTAGGTAAATATATGTTGGTATATAATCAAGACTTGAATTTAGCAATATTTGAAACTATTATTTCCTTTCCGCATTGATTTAATTTTATACGAGAAATATGGTGTAATTTTTCCATAATGTATATTTAAAAAAGATTTTATGTACAGTTAAAAATAGCATACCCTTTAGAAAAGGCAATAATACATTTAAAAATAATAATTAATTTTCATGTTATTGTCCTATTATGCATCAAAGATTCTTTAACCAACATATAAACTTTCCTGCAGAAGACAGGGGCGAATTTCATTTTCCTCTACACGCTAATGCAATGTAATATGATTAATTGCTTTCCGGTTTTAAAGCCCCGTATTCTATATTTAGTGGGAAAGAATAAGATCAAAAAATGTCTGCTCAAAGACACACAGAAGATAAAATAAAATTAACGCCTCACGTTCCGATGGAAACTCATCTTCACAGAGGATTTCGCAAGGTGACGTTGTAATAAATTATGGAGGATTCTCTGGGATTATAGGATGGAATTAGGAATTAAGCACAATGAAGGTTGCTGAAAAAATCTAAGCTTTGTGTTTATTGATTGTAAAACTGCATTGATCTTTGGCCATAGAGGAAAAGAAACTTTCTAGTATAAACAAAACATTGATCATAAGTATGGTTTCTAACTTTAGCTGTTAAATTAAATTGTGTATATATATATATATATATATATATATATATATATATATATATATATATATATATATATATATATATATATATATATCTGTGGCTTGGTACAAGAAGTACCTTAGTCAGTTTTCTCCAAGATGGTTTTGTTTGTTTATGCCTCTTTATAAAAATATTCTCAATGTAAGATGTACCTAAATCCCTCCGATGCTTTAAAAGTGTTTTCTAAACAATTGTACATACTTGGGTACTTCTTACATCGAAAAAATATTTTTTTAAAGAGACCAAAGTAAACAAAGTCATCTTGGAGAAAATTTACTTAGGCACTTCTTGTACCAAGCCACAAATATATATATATATATATATATATATATATATATATATATATATATATATATATGTGTGTGTGTGTGTGTGTGTGTGTGTGTGTAAGTAATGATATTGGTGTCGATGAACTTCAGAGTCTGTGAACTTCGGATATTGCGGGGGGTAGTAGTTACCGGGGCATTAGGCAATGGAAGTGGTTGACGAGTGGCGGCAGTCACACTGTAGAGTCCACTAGATCCAATATCAGACATGAAGAGGTGTTTCCCTCTCGATTTATATTTATTTTTGAGGAATTTCAAGGGAACATCATACTGTTTTCTTCACTGAATTACACACCATCGTTTCTGGACATTAATCCATACATTATAGCCTATTCCGGCCTCTATCGGAATCATCATCTACCGGACAAAGGGGCCGCAGGGCGCTCAAGTTTTACATCCTAACAACACCGTGGAAGCACACAAAGTGCGTACGAAACTGAAATATCTCGTCCGCGTACGATTAGATTGAACTTCCGATTGGTCAAAATTGACACCTGACTTTAACACGTCATATGGGGTGATGTTTTCGAATATCCTGGAACATTCGGCCTTATATAACTGTTGGCCGCACGTGGCTTTTAGGGGGAAAACTAATAGATTATTCCGGTTATTCCTAGGTCAAATTTAAATGAGGGACAGTATTCTGTTGCGATAAGATGAAATAATTCTGAATAGACGTTTTAATGATAACGAAAGGTCATTGCTTCATATATATATATATATATATATATATATATATATATGTGTGTGTGTGTGTGTGTACACACACACTGTGTTTATTCAGGGAGAGAAAGAGTTGTCAATATTAATAATTCTTTATAGGTAACTTCACAAACTTCTTTGTTAAATCTCAAAGTGTCTTAATAGATTTTATTTAGAAATTACATCTTCGATTTCTACATTATGTTTTTTTAATTTGGTGCTGAGTTTAGGATCAGATTTATTATGTTTATAATAGCGTTAATTTTCTTTCTTTTTTTATTTTCAAACTTTAAATTTTCCAAAAAAAAGACTCATCTAACTACCTCCCCCTCCCAAATTCGTTTTCGATCCTCAGTCGCGCAGCCTTCACACAGTGCCTATGAATCATAATAAACCTTGACTCTCATTTTGAGGGAAAAAGAGAAAAATTAAAGAAAATCCTGATACATCGGGGCACTGCCTTAATCCCCACTCGAATGTTCCCCGTTATTAGAAACTAAAGCAAAAATAAGCAAAATTTAAATCAAAAAAGTTCCTCCTACGTTCGGGTGAAGGAGATATAAAAGTCAAACACAGATGCAAGATCCCTTTTTTTAATTTGTTCTTTTTTCCGGGGGATTTTATTCCACATTTATTCCAGAAATCTTCAAGCCTCTAATTTCATTTCACATAGGTATTAGGAAGTTTCTCCCCCAATCTGCCACCCTCCTCTAAATGTAAATTCCATGAAACCTTGTCAGCTATAAGCGGAGAAAAAAAGTTCAGTTTTTGATTAAATAGATGAGATTTTCATGCATTTTTTCTATAACATTTTAGTTGAAATACCGGGGTGAGTCTTAAATCACACTGTTTAATAGAACAAAATAGGGAATCTCTAGAAATTTAAATGAATTTTTAAAATTACACATTTAGAAAATTAGTAGGCAAAGAAAATTTTGTTAAAACACATTTCATTAAAATTTATTCATCCATATGACTGATTTATTAAAAATGTCCGTTAATGTGAGAGCAGTGATTAGATTTGCAGTTTCTTTTTTTTTATTTTTTTTTATTTTCTAATAATTTATAACGTGATTAAAAATCTAAAATCTATTTAGGAACATTAAGTGCCCTTTTGAAAATTATTGTTTTCAATTGTTTGATAAATATATTTAACACAGTCAAATTAAACCAATTTGTTAATCTCTTTCAAAACATACGATCAACAACTAGATATTTCAAATATTTAAATATAATACATTTAATGAAGAAAATGTCTCAAATTTTTATTCTTGAGAAATAAAATTTATCAAATCTCTAAACAAAAACAAAAGATTAAAGAGGTTTTTACATTTAATGTGTCATGAAATAAAATACGAATAAAAATTTAAATATTTTGTATCAGTGCTTAGAAAATCTTCCTTATTTTTATTGAAACGGTAGAAATTATTACTTTTCTCCTTTCTATAAATATGAAAATAAAAATTTCTTTGGCGTTACATAATTTTTGAAAGTGTAAACAGAATAAAACATCTAACAAAAAGTAACTGAAAGATCTACCGCGTGGATTATTTATAAAGATTTTTTTTAAATTGATTAACAAAAAAGGAAATAACATTTTACTGTTTATTTTTTAACCTTCATTTATTTCAGTAAATGCTGTAAAATAAACATATTCCTTAAAAAGATTATTTACTTTGATATATGTAAAAATATTTTTTTTTATAAATACATAAATGAAAACTTTTTTTATATCTTAAGTTCATTTGCCAAATAAATTGTGTTATTTTTGTATGTAATATTGCAAATGCATGTGAAAATAAGAGAAATGCATGCCTTTACTTATTTTTATCTTAAAATAAATGTTTTAATAAGTAATATAATTTCTTTTATACTCTTAAAAAAACATATTTTATTTTTAAGCATGTGTAGTTTTCTGTGTCAGAAATAAACACAAAAAAAATAAATAAATAAATGCGTTGAAAATTTAATTTCAAATTACAAACAAGTACGTATAATATGTTTTATATAATTGATTCATATTTTAAACCGTAAATTTATCTATGCATTCATGAAGCAGTGAAGATAAATACTTAAAATGATATTTACTGTACAGAAGTATCAGCGTGCAAAGAAACAGTAAAATAGCACTAGAAATTTTCAGTTTCATATCAGTTAATTTATTTTTATATTTATAAATAATGATTAAAGCATTCTAAATTTCAGTATAACATAGAAAAATTGTGTGGGTGTTTTGTTCTGTTTTAGTAATATTTTGTCAGGAGAATGTATCGTAATCAAATGAAAAATGTAGACTTAATCAATTATTTTTCCAATTAGTTTATGTCTATTGATATAAAACTTCTTTAATATTCAATCCCTTTAAAGTGAGAATAATTTCTTCAAAAATCTAATTAATGAATTGTTATTTATGCGTCTAAAACTTGAGTGAACTCAAATTTATTGATGCAAAAATGTAAGATTAAATCAGGAACCTTAATCCTATTAAATCAATTTTATTGATTGCACTTTAAGGACATTTTTTTCTTTCATTTTCAGATTAGAATAAGGTGTCAAACAAAGAATAAAAGTTTTCATGCAGAATATAAAAACTTGATTGTCTTGCACAAAAAATTAAAGTAATTAAGCGCTCAATATTAAGTTATAAAAAAATTTAATCTGGCAAGGATACGCCCGTTTATCGACCGTAATTACTAGGTAAACAAAGTTTTTAATAGTGGCTAAAATCTGCTGCAGAGTAATAGCTTCTTTATTTATAGTGAAATATAAGATAAACGATGGCATGAATGAGGTTTGGAGTCTTCTAGGGATATATTTTTTTAAACTTTATCTTATATTTAACTAATTAGAAAGAATTGCGGTTATAAGAAGTTATTTCATCATTTCTGTTTTTGCATAAAAAAGGTGTTTCTTGGAGATTAGTTATTTCACTATTTAATATTATTCGGATGTTTTTTGTATGAAATAATGCTTAAAATAACTACTGTTGGTAATTATGACTGATGAGTTCAGTATCTTTTTCGCTTTTTTGACTAGCAAAGTACCATGTAATTTTGGATTTATAATTGAATATAAATTTTTGCGTGTTTTACTTTTTTTGTATGTATCACAATGCTTTGCGTTGCAATTTATTCTTTCACTTAAATCGATTCCCGGCACAGATTAAAAGTTTTCTATATTATTTATCTTCAGTGTAGAGCCCGATGTATGATCCGTTAGTAGTATTTTGTAGATTTTTAAACAAAATTTATCGCCTCTTCCTCGGTAAGCTTGTTAAAGTATTGAAAGTATTTGTACGTCAACAAGAACTCGTGTTTATTAAAATACAATGAAAATATTTTAATAACTGGTCTAAAATTTGTAAAGACTAAATTTATACATTTCTACATTATCAAACATTTCAAATGTCAACACTCCTTGTATAAAAATTGTAACTAGTACAATGCATACTATCCAAGCAAATTACTTAAAGAGAAATAATGGAGAAGCCATTATCTTGAGCGGAAGCTCATATTGGTTGTGAAGAATATAAGATCTAATCGATAGGATAATGGTGGATCTTAGTACTATAGAGGTTAAGACATCCGAACGGATATTGGAAGATTTAGGGGTTCGATTCCTAGTCAAGTTATCTTGAAAAAAGAAAAAAGAAATGTTTGGAAGTGAGTAAATGTGGGAGATAGAGTCATTATAAGAATTATTTATATTTATATTTAAAACTCATTAGATGAGGCAGTAGAAATAAAAATGATAAAGTAATCATTTACATCCGATATGCATAAAGCGAAAACTACAGATCTAAATACGTTAAATCCAGTTTCTGTAGATATTGACACATATTAGACTGAAGGATGTAGCTGACAATTCACAACGGGTAGGTTACGTGTATAACATAGACAGCTTTATCACCTATTATATTTGTAGTATTCTTCTATGCAAAATTTATTTTCTAGGACCTTTTTCTTATTAAATGATGAAATTCGTTTTCAAAGTTAAAGATTTCCTTCCTTTTATGAAGCAAAATTTTACACTGTTTATCTATTGACTTTATACAATAATAAGGTTAGACAAAGATAGACCTGCTTGCCTGGATTTAGGTAGAAAACGGAAATATTTTCAATGATTCACTGATTAGTTTAACTTATTCCTTTTTCAAAACTGCTATCACTTCTTTAAAAATTAAGTATACGAATTTAGATGAGATGAAAAACATACTTTTTAGGGAGCAGTTTCCAAGTTATGCACTCTTTATCTGGATATTTTCGCTTTGCGTTGGAATAAAGCTAAATTTATAATAGCTACAAACATATAAAATACCTTTGGTCAGCATCTTACTTTCTGGAGCAATATGATGACCGTTACACAGTATTATAAACTTTACTAAATGGAGCCAAAATAACCAAAAACTGAGAGTCATGCTAATAAGTCATCATAAAAAAGCTGTTATTGCTTGAATTTAAAAACTGGCGTGTTCTAGATGTATCTTCATTCCCAGTTATAACCATTAATCAGAATTTTAAACAAATGAATAATATAATGTAATGTTCGAGTAAAGATTTTGCATGAGTTCTGAAGTATTTAGAAGATAGCAGTTTTATACATTTCAGTTTCAATATTTAACGTTTTTAAAAAATAAAAAAACAATGTCCCTATGATGCTGTGTCGCCAGTAACGCATGATAAATCTTAAAAACTTCGCATTGCAATGAACTGGACATTTCGAAAATGTTTTATTTTTAATTATCGTTTGCCCTTAAATTAAAAATTATCCGTACCTGATAGTAGGGCTGTTAAACATCATAAAGTCTTAAAAATATAACGTCCCAGAAAGACATAGCATAGACATTATTACAATCAATATACATGACTGTAATATGGAAGTAATATGGAAGTAACATAACGTCACTGCACTGTCAGGCTCTCTCTTAATGCTAAGTTTTGGTTTTAACATAAACCGAACTCTAAGACATTGACTAAAAAATTATTCACTTATCAAAAAAAAAAAAAGAAAATATATCTGTAGGTCACATATCATCATATTTTAGTTAAAGTAATTACAACTGTGAGATTTCTACTTTATTTATGGTGCTGGCAAACTAAACGTATAAAATATATACAATTTCCTCTAAATTGTTTCTGAAATGCTAACGTTTAATTGCAAATTTTTACTTAATATATATATATATATATATATATATATATATATATATATATATATATATATAATAGCAATAACATTAGTACTACTGTCATGTGAGGGTATTCATTTATTTACATTTTGAAGGAAATATTGAAAACAGAGAGATTAAAAAGAAATACCTCCATTTACTGGCATAAAATTATGTAAATACTCATTCTACGGGTCAAGTGATACGTATATCTCAAAAGCATTTGTTTTATTCATGTACACTCATTAACTATAAAAAGGAGAAATCATTTGTCGATCGCAAACACTCACAGAGAAAATGCTATTAATGTGAAAATAACCTAGATACAAAACGTCCGAGGATTCGTAGAGTCCGAAGGAACATTTTAGATGTCGTAAATATTTGAAAAGTAAGATTGTGCCATTAATGTTGGATACCCAAAACGCCCAACAATTGTTTCATGTGGGAGAAAAAGACAGATGGAACGAACCAGAGGGTCGAGCGAGGGTGGGGAACAGTTTCATTGAGACCCCCTGATACGTCACGCATGTGCAATCATGAAAGCTCGGCTAGACACCACAGATAATCGTCCCACACGCTAGTTTGAGAGCTATGTGCGGCAGTTCATTTTTTGCTGCTTCTCATATTTATCCAGAAGAAGTAAAAAAAAAATGAGTTTGTTAAAAAATATAAATCCAGAATATAGAGTTAAAATACTGAGACAAATGAGCTAAAAAACATAGTTCAAGGGAGAATACTTTTAAAGCATTTTTATAATACTGTCTGAAAAATTTATAAGTCTGTGAATATTTTATAATATATCTTACAAAAGGTATAAACTAAAATATTAGATCAGAAAGGGTAAACTAATTTTTCTTGTTTTAATATTTATCCAAACAGTGTTAAATATCGACGAAAAATTGAAAATTGATCCAATTAAATTTATATTGTCTACTTAATTTTAAAGTATAGTCTGATTTTGAGCTTTCATTATAGTTTAAAAATACAGAATATTTTGTCGAAGTAAACTGCTAAATAATTATTTCTGGTAACATATTCGATTTAAATATTGCTGTAATGTTTCTTATATCATCGTTTCCAAACTGTCTATAGTATTATTTTTAGAAATTTTCATATATTTGTTCTATCCACTATTCCCTAAAGATTATAAGCATTGATTCAGCATTTTATTAACTACATAGTCCGAGAATATTACACAGGTTTACTTGCATTATTATACTAGTTAACTCGTGTATTTTCACTCATTTAAGAACATTTAGTATCAAAATTACACATTGACATTTACAATTCTGCCTTTCAAACTTTTCAAAAAATTACAATCCCGACAATAAGCATAAAACTAGTAATGACTTCTCTTTGTGGCAGTGTGTTGATTGTCATTTTAAGACTAAGCGACAAATAATACTGATTTTTAAAAGAAAAAGTTTTTAAATTTCCGCAACCCTGCTATATTAATACATAATATGAATTTTATTCTCCAAGTCAAACTTTCAAATCTTTAATTTTTACTACTAATATGTCAGCACTACATTAAAAATTGTTTAACTTCTCATTAGTGCATAAAATATTAACTGTGATATAATCACCAAAGATTCGCTATACAAAGAAAATAATTTATATAAATTGTAAAATATAATTTTTGAAACTCGTTATTTCTAAAGTAAATGTCATAGACTTTAGATCTGCTATTAATATTTTTCAAAACAAATTCTTTTCAAATGAATTTTTTTTATCGTGTAATTTGTGTATCTTAAGATATCCTGGTTATATAGAACATAAAAGAACTGATTTCTACAGTATGTTTGTTACATTTCGTGAAGATTTACGAAATAGGGCACAGAAATAGAGATGCGGGCACGAAAAACATTTTATTCAGCTGAGCTTTGTTTAGCTTTTCACACTTTTGAAACGGTTAATTCAATGTATCAGGCTGTAGTGATTTAAATATTTTGCTCATAAAATACGAGATCGTAAATGGTTCCATTTACATAAGGTACTCTTTTAGAGTATCACGCTAAAAACTTACCACTAGAAGATTGAAATTTTGGACGAAAGCCTAAAGAATTTATTATATAAATATCCCTGTTGGAGTGTTAGAGTGAAAAAGCTTCTAAATATTCTGTGTGAGAAAGATATATTTATGAAAACGGAAGAAATAGTGATTCTGATTATAAATAAGAAAATACACCGCTGAAAAGCTTCTGTAAAGTAATTTGTGAATGGGAATTGTTATTTAAATTTTGTTTCCTCATCGTTTGTTTAATTTATCTAATACTATTATAAATTAGATTTATTGCAGGGTCCTTCAGAACAAGTCTTCACATAAAATTTTCATAGAATATTGATCGATCTTATTTTTATACATTTTACATATTTGTACCTTCAGTTTCATGCTTTTTTGAAATAAAGCTAAGTATAGCACACACGCTTTTATATTTATTTCTCACTAAATAGACAAAAATTGTATGGAAGGTCTAGAATACTTGCATAAAAACCTATATAATAATAATAATATTATTATTATTATAAATATATTGAAGAATTTAATATATTTGAAATAGAAGGTATTTATGTGATTTATGCGATATCTTTTCATTCTTTTTATAATAAACTTTTTATAAGGGGCACAGAACCTTGAAGCTCGACGAAATGACTATAAATATGGTCTAATTCTAACCGCAAAAACTCAAATAATATTAGAAAAAGATATTTCCTTTCTTTATAAATATAAAGTACATATCTTTAAATATGTCATATATAACAATGGAAATTATAAATCTATAAATAATTTTCAAATTAGCAGTTTAGAATTTTATATGATTAACTAGTGAGTAAAAATCATACAGTACTGTGCGCATCAATTGAGATATATGCTTACAGAAAATAATTAATGGTCAGAATATACTTGTAACATATTTAACTGTAATGTAAAACCAAATAAATTGTAATAAGTATTATTTAAATAAAAAATTTAACATAAAATTGGAAAACTTTTGAGCAAAAAATTATCACAATTATTTGCATAATTTTCCCACGTGAAAAAAAGTATTCCAGAATTGCACAGTTTTTTTGGTTTTAAAATCTTGAGTAGCAGGAAATATACATATGAGTGTAGTTTTATCAGTTTCTTATTGATAAATTAAAAGTAATGCTGCACACAAACTCAAAATTAGCAGTTAATCATATAAATTTTAAACTGCTAATTTGAAAATTATTTATGGATTTATAATTTCCATTTTTATGAATGACATATTTAAAGATATGTACTTTATATGTACAACGTAAGAAAGTTTCTTTTTCTAGTATTATTTGAGTTTTTGTGGTTAGAATTAGACCATATATATAGTAATTTCTTCGAGCCTCAAGGTCCTGTGCCCACTTAATCATCTGTATTTTTTACGTCATATATTGTAAAATATGTCCAACAATTTACAACTTGAGAAAAACAATCTTATTAAAAAAATAGTGATGTCCCACTATCAGTGAATCCCTTCCCATTACCCGAAACACAAAAAATGTTCCTATTTAAATGGTTTATATGCATATTCTTAAAGATATTTTCTAAAGATCTGTCTCTTCAAAGCCCCGAGTAAAAACAAAATGTAATACTAATACCTTCTTTATGGCTAGTCACCGTTCTTCCTCCCAGGAGATGAAAAAGAAACGTAAAGTAATCCACCAATCGCCTACACTCGATCTTAGTCCTGCAGATACGTACGGTAGTCTTGGAAAGTTGCAGGGGGGTACCTAGATCAGTATTGATCCTATCCTCTCATTAGGCAGGGCCCGCTTTTTAGCCCTAAGCTGCTCATCTGGAGTCCTCTAAGTAAGAATTAAGGGGGAAAGGGGAAAAGAAGGATAAAGATGTTTTAAGGGTTCCCTTGAATAAATGACTGTTATGTAGCGATCGATAAGCTTAAGATCCCAGGTTTCATTTCACTCAATGACCCCTTTAACGCTAAATAATTTCTGTGTTGTTTTAAGAGACACTTTAGTAAACCCTGAAAAAGACAGTTGTTGAAAATAGTATTATTCTGATGATAAGAAGGGGTTCATGGGGTGTAATAATTAATAATACAGATATTACGCTGTTTAAAATTTTCTACAATACCTTAAAATATATACAGTCGAATCCCGTTATAGCGAACCCGGTATATAACGAACGAAAATTTTGGTCCTGCTACGGAATTTTATTAGTATTGTGTCAGTTTAATGTAATCGATTTTAGTCGATTTAATTCATTAATGATCATTTTTAATAGATTTTATCATTTTTAAATACATCATTATTGAATACACATTACAACTAATGAGTTATAGATTTTGTGAAATCTAGCATTTTTATTAACGGTTCGGATATAACGAACCACTGGATGAAGCGAAGAAATCCTTTGGTCCCTTAAAGTTCGTTATAACGGGGTTCAACTGTATTAAAGAAATAAATCTAAAAGAATTTAAACAAAATTCCTTACTGTTTATTTAACTCATTTCATATGATTGTCTGCATCATTCTCTATCACTTTAGTTGTATTTTTTTAATTTTGATTATTAGTCAACTCTATAAAATAAGTGTTTGAGATATTTGAATGTGATATTTAAAAAAATAGATGTGATTTCAAATTAAAGTATTCAAGATGATATTATACATTATGTATGGACGCAATGGATTCTGAACATATATGAAAGCCCTCCTATGTCTCACATTGCCGGCTACGAAATATCATGCTAGAGACACAACTCTCGAAATCTAGAAACTCTAAAGCATTAGGACTAATAGGTTAAAGCGATCTTAATTGACTTATACCTTAAGATTTAGTCTTCAACTAGATCAGGGGTCCCCAACCCTATGCCCGCGGGCACCATGGCGCCCGTCGATCGCCCGTCGATCGTGTGCCTACCGCTGCGCGACCATGATAAAAATATTTCAGTTTTCAATAAAATGCTATGTAAAAGTTTTCTTATTTTTAATGATTAACCACACAAAAGTAGAAATGGCATTTTTTCATAAAGAATTTTTATACTTTGTAGATTTTGTATGCATTATTTAGTGATCACTTAATTTACACAAGAATATTAACAATAATTTTTTTGATGTTTAATTATATTTTTGGAATTATATGTTTCTTTGCATATTATGTATATGTATTATTAACTATGTCCAACTATAAATTCCAATTGAAAAAACAAATGGTGCCCGCCGTCCGACCGGTATTCTAGAATGTGCTCTTGGGTACAAAAAGTTTAGGGACTTCTGAACTAGATAATCGCTATGTTCTTTAATTAACAACTTCTCATCTTAAACAACTTACCTAAAATTAATTGCCCCCTGTGACAGCGAATTTTTTTCCAAAGGATTAAAAATTTTGTCCCTGAATGAATCACAAAAAATTACACTCACATCTTTCCATAATATTGAGAAATAATCATTTTAACGTATTAATTTATTACGTTAAATATGGCTGAATTTTCGCCCATTCCTTGAAAGTATAAATCCTTATTTATTTAAATATTTGCAACAGGAATGAGTTGAGGGCTGCACTAGAATTTAGTTTCAACATATTTAAATCCCATGGAGAATGCTTGAAAAAGGCTAAGCATATCTTTTCCATTCCAATGGTTCATTCCTTAGAGCGTCAGCATGGTGTGACATATTCGTCTGGAAGAGTGATAAAGATATAACAAAATGTCCTATAAACCCATTCAAACATTTCATATACGTGCAGTGGGGGTAAAAGTTTGAAGTAACGCTAACATTTAACTTAAATAATTTTGTTTAGAATTTTACTATTTGAAATTATAAATATTAGCTAGAAATAAAATCACCAAAAATCTTCCGAAATACCATCTTTGTGTACTTTTGTGCTGTTTTAGAATGCGTAAATTTTATTTGAGTGGAACAATTAAATCCTTTAGTGACCATCTCATTAAACTCAAAGCTAATTAATTGTATATGAGTGGGCTTTCAATCCATTACCTGTATTTATCATAAATGGTAATTAAAAATCACTAAAGAGAAAGAATTTATTTTAAAAGCTAGCAAAAATTACTTTAAATAGCATCGTGGGATATAGTGTTCTTATCCCTTAAACAGCATCCAAATAAATGTTTTCAGAAAATCTTAGGTACGGGCTTAGTGGTTCAGTAAGATTGTAACTATTGCTATGAGTAATGCATAATATTTTTTATCTGAAAATCAAGCTTCATTACACTACACTACACTACTTTAAGTTACTAATAAAAATGTTACTGTCTTACTGTTATTTCCATCCTATTTCCATCTGCATAAATAATGTAAGTTTATACATCTCAAATTTTATACATCTCAAACTACGTGCAATGGATGAGACATAAAAATTTATGAATCCATATCGCTTTTAAACTGAGGTGGCAGTCTTAAATTGTCTGGTTCAAATTATCCGTCAAGTCAGCCAACCTAATCAAACTTCACAAACCTCAATTGCTTAAATAACATTTTAAGCATCAATCATTCTTGTACGACGCCAACGATTCATTTGCGATCTCCGCCCCGGTGAAGTACTGCTTTGCAATCAAGGCCTCAATTTTTGACGGCTCGAACTGAATCATGGTTGATGAATGGTGTTGCCAAGGACCAAGATTTCATTTTTACCCTCGAATTTCGGATTTGTTGTGTTTCTTAGGGATTGACGCTGCAGTGGATGGAAGTTTAAGATAGATTGGCCTCCTCCCCTCGAACTGCATAAGCCAACACGAGGAACGAACGTCGAAAGAGGCTGTTATTTTGAAAGTGAATTTAGAAAAATAAATGGCATTCCTAAAAATTTACATACAGCCAGGAATATGGATTTTAAATAAATAGTTTATATGCTACATTCAAAGGTAATAAATATTCTCGAATATTCTCCCATATGCAGATATTTGATATATTTTGATTGATTTTGCACTCAAGTATGCACATATATTTTAAATACATTTTTATGTATTGAATGAAAACTTATAAAAAAATTTTCCTCTGAGGATGACTTTAACAATGCTTTGAAAACACTAAAATGCTCGAATTAATCCGAAATTGTAAAAATATTATTTTCTTTTTAATATATATATATATATATATATATATATATATATATATATATATATATATATATATATATATATATATATATATATATATATATATATATATATATATATATATATATATATATATATATATATTGTTGTCAAGTATTGCCATATTTGACAACGCACTGAATTACAAAATATTCCATTATTCTACTAAACATATCGCTCTTGAGGTAAATGTTGTAAAATATCCCTTTCATATAGCAGAATATAATTGTTGAACTAAAGTACTAGTTATTTCAAATTGAGTCAAACCTTTCATTCAGTGATTATTAAGGAATTCATTCTAAACGTTTTTGGACACGTTTTAAAAATCGAATAAAATATGAATGTACGACACATTTTTCACTCCTTTGTCTTCTACAATTACTGTAGATTTTTTTTTTCTTTCAGCCTCGAGAACAATCATATTTAGTACTCACTGATTTAAGTTATGAAGACTTTTACTTTATATTTAATTTTTCAAAAAATAGTATGGAATTGTTAGTTACATTCTTCGAAACGCATCTACTCTGTTGAATTTCTGGAATTTGTCGGCATCTGTCTTTTTTTACTTTACTTTTGTTGCTTCCTTTTTAACTTTTATAACTCGGGATTCCAATAATTACTGTTTTCAAAATTTATGAAAACTAGTCAGATGGATTCAAAAAATAATTATTCTTAATGCATTGTTCTTATTGAAAATCAATAAAAATTAGTTTATTCAAACTTAAGTTTCTGGAAAAGCTCCTTCGGAGACTGAATGAATTTGAAAATCAATCACATTTCTACACACAAATAAGTACAAAGAGTTCCTATATCATTATATTAATAATTTCAGTTAAATCAGTCTTCTCTGCAAGGTTTTCCTCTTTATTCGTTTCCAATTAATCTAACCAGTTTCAGAAACAGAAACGATTCAAGATATTTCCTGATGATGATGATCGGCAAATGTTCTGCATACATAGCTGGAACCTAAACCCTTTATTTCTGAACAGTAACGTAGCCAGAGAACACGTTTGCATATTAGATTAAATCAATTCTACCATTCGGCAAAGTGGTCGGTTTGATGTGTTGTTGTAAAGCGAAGGATTTAGTGTTATTGCCAAAACCTTGATTTGCGTCAAATGTGGGTTATTCAATGCAATTAATATGTTTAGTTAAATATTTGCTGAAGTTTTGATTCGGTAATGGACTCAAGTAATTCATAATAGAGAACTTTAAAGCACTAAAGTGACAGAGTATCTACTTTAGCTATAACATCTTATTTTTATAATTTGTTGAGGTTAACAAACTTAGTAATATCACGTATTACATATTCTGTTAAGGAATGAATATTTTATACCACTACTAAATAACCTGAAAGTAAAGTTATGCAACTTAATTTCCTCAGATCACACGTACGTGACTGAGCGAAACTTAAAACTATCCTTATTGAAATTATCATTCAAATTTAATGCATTAGCGTTGCTAACCTTAAACAAGATCTGTTTATGAACACTATTTAAATGGATTGCATAATTTAATGAACTGCATATTAATATGTATGTTCTTAATTTTGTATTAACCAGCTATCCAAAGTACCTCTATGCATCTTTTTAGGGTTTCCTTCAACATTGACATGTAACTTTTATTTTTTTAATGCATAATTTTACAAATTAATGTTTAATTGAGAATGTATAAAAATAAACATCGAAAATCTCTTTTTTAATATAGCTATATAATTAACTACTTAATATTAAAGTAAACATTTTATTTTATGTTTTCTCCGATGAAGTAAACATTTATCCTGAGATCATTTCAGCCATACACACAACAAATTACATTGTCTTCATGGTTTTGAGCGCACCTAGTGAGCAAACAAACTTTACTTTTATTAACCCATTTAAGACCGCTCCATGTTTCCCTTATTGGAAACGCACCAAACAGTTTTTCAACACATTTTAGAACATTAATTACGCAAATAAGTTGTTTCCATAAAATTTAATTTATTTAAAAAATTATTTTTGCATGTGAAAAAGCGGGCAAATGTGGAAACAAAAAAAATATTATGAACAGTTAAAGTATAGAGAATAAAATAAAAATGTTACATCAGACGTACAAAACTTAGAACATGCCTTTAAAAAATACAGAAATTAATGTTGAATTTTCGCAACGCCAGTCTTAAATATGGGTTAAGAAACACCGCAATGAATCTATACATTATCGGGGATTTAAATGTGGGTCCATGTGCCAATTTGCTAGAATAACCACCATACATCATGAGGAATAGTTTATTCTTAACTTAATGTTGTTTTCTTAAGATGACCAGTGTCCAAGTAAAATAGCAAAACCTAATATATAGCAGTCATTTCATTAAAATATTTATCGAACCTAATCCTAAATTTGACTAAAAACTGAGATTTATAATGTAATTTTAATGTTTTCTTCCTCTTTATCGTCATAATACTACAGCCTAAATTCATTTAAAGCATGAAGTTCGATTGTTTTTATTTCTTATATCTGCAGCAATTATCTTTGAAAATGACTTTTAACACAGTTAAGAAATTTCCCCTGTGTAATATGAGAACAGTCCTCTAGATTACTCAGCCAGACTGAACTTGAAATTGTTTCAGCCTTCAAACACATTGTTTCAATAATTCAAAATCAAAAGTTTTCACGAATGCTAAAACTTCTCCTACATTATACTGCCACGTGCATAAGCATTATTAAAAACTCACTCACATTAATTTTTACAAATATTTTTGTTCTCTCTTTCGTTTATTTTCTAAAATAGAAATATTCTTCTAACAGTTTTTGTGCAGGAAAGCGAGACTTGAAATAAATGTTTAAAACATTAATCAAATACACTCACGATATCTGCAACAAGAAAATTTTCCAACCATAGCAAGATAGCAACGTTTCGTTTGAACACAATTATGACCCTAAGGTTAACAGGCAAGTTTTATTAACATAATTCTAGCAATCACGCAATTTTCACTTACATATAATCTTTATTTTGTTATTTAATAAAAATTTATAGTATTTCTGTATCTATAGAAATATCGCAGTCTTTTAAAATTTCATTTTCTTTGTTATTAGATGCTACTTCATATATCTTTCGTGTGTTACTTCCATATTTTTTCATATGTAACTTCTGTTTCTTTGACGAAATGTAATATAAGAGTTCTAGCTAGCTATTGAATCTTCGTAACTTTAAATTAATTGTATACTCAAACTTTAAAACAGATTTCAGGATTAGATTCAATAAACAAAATTATTTAGAGCTTCAAGTTTTTGTCTGTCGCTTTTGTTCAAATTATTTTATACATGCATATAAATAATTAAGCAATTTTTAACAGTTTATTATTTACAAACGTAGGAAATTTTTAGACTTACATTAAAAATTTTGAAAGCAGCTTTATGTATTTTAAATATGAAATGATTTTATTAAAGTGATTTATTTCTCCATGGACACATGTATATATTTTTTAATCTGCTTAAAATTAAAAAAAAATACGCCCCTATAAGATAAAGTTGAATATGGCTTTATTATTTAAATTAGATGTCTATGAACTTTTTACCCATTCTTTTACTTTATTTGATTTTTTTTTCTCTAGCACTCAGATACATTAAAATATGCCCCTCTTGCGTTAAAAGAGATTAAAAAAGATGAGCAGCATGAGCCCAACAGCGTAATGACAAACACCGCCTCCCCCTTAAAAATCAATATATTTATCTTGGCCTTTGCCCCCCAGTAACCTTGAATAGAGGTTTTTCCCCTACCAAATTTCACGGACCACGCAGTCATCTGTGTAAAGAATTATGTCTCATACTTCTTTTGTCCTACAAATCCAATATTTCGTTGGGAATGATCCCCCCCCCCCCTAGGTTTCTCCCATCGACAGACAACTCATACTTTACATACAGATACAGAGTACTGTGTAAGTATTATTCAATGCATGCAATCACATTCTATATAGATCGATATGCTAATAACCTACTTTTCAGGGGGAAGTTAGTGAATTTCAATTTGGATAAGATGAGGGGGAGAGTAGGAAGTTTAGAAACTTTCGCTTAACTTCCAGAATAAGTATTGACTTAGACCATTAAGTAAGATAAAAATTAATCCGTTGGCGAATTATCTGTGATGAGGTAGGTGAGAAATTTTACGTACTGAAAGAATCGGGGTAAATTATTCATGGGATATTAATACCTAAGCACTTTTAAGTCATCTCATAAGTAATAAAATGTATAGGATTTTGCTTCTAGTATACATATACACGATACCCTCATATATACTTGAAATATATATATATATATATATATATATATATATATATATTCCATTAGAATACAAGTATTAAGTTTGTTTAAAAAATTATCCTCCGGAAAAATATAAGTATTTAGGAGTTTAAAAAATATTGAAATAGACTTAATCATTATACTAATTGATATACATCTTGTATTTCAGAATTTAATTTAAGAGCATGGGTGCTTTGATGCATGGGTGCATAAGAGCTTTGATGAGATAAAAAAAATTGGGATAAATAATGAGAAACCTTGAAAAGTGATATATTTAAGCAGATCTTATTATTTCTGTATGCAGATGCTGTTTCCTATTAAATGAGAATTGCTTTTTTCAAATAGAAACAAAGACACGAAAGATAACACTATAACGAAGTTAAAAATCGCAAATATTTTAAATTGAGTTGAAATATGAGATAGTAAATGTATCAATAAATGATAGTGAATATATATTTTAAAATTTTTTATTGTGGAATTTTTCAGCTGAATCTAGCCAGGTTTATGAAAATTTCCTTAAATTTATTCAACAGAATAAACATTAAAATATTTATTACTTACTACACAACTTCTCTCAGAACAAAATATCATTGATACTTTATTATAATAGTTAAAATAACTTTATCATTTTTAAAGCTTTACACATATTTTGAAATATTTTTATTGATAAAATTTTTCTTGCATTAAAATTGTTTCACATGGTCAGGAAAATATAAAAATAATTTTAATTATTATATGATAAATAATTATATATATATATATATATATATATATATATATAAAACAAATTAATCTTAAAATATATACTAAATCATCTAATAAAGGAATTACCATTAAAAATGACAGTTAAAGTAACACAACCATATACAACTATATATTTGTTTAAGAATTGCAAGAATTTCTTTTAAGATATCTGTAATTTTAAATATTTTATCCCAAAGGAAACTTATCTGAAACAAAGTTTCCTAAAAATTTCAGTATATAAAAATATAAGATATAACATTTTTAAAGTAAATCTATTTTATCAAATCATAATTTAACTTTTAATTTACTGGTAGGAAAAAACTGGCTTACATTCTCATGAAATTTTAAGGTTATGAAATGCAAATAAAATGTTTTTATTGCTTTGCAACTTTAAAAAAACGATAAAGTATTTAAATAGCGATAGCGATGTGAATATATCCTATGTAGTTTCGTTAAAATTGGAAATTTAATAACATAAGGATATTCAAATCTTTGTACATATATCCCTTTTATTCATGTAATCATCAACAATATTGAGACTTGTGGTGATGATCGAATTTATTAAATGTTTTTTGTTCTGTTGTAAGCATAAGAAATATATAAGCTTATTAATGTCAAAAGTAACAAATAGTTTATACTTACAGATTAATAAAAGCTCTTGTGATTAAATTATCCATATTTTGAAAGAAAAACTACGACACTTTTGGGATCTTATATTGAATTCCTGAAAAGATATTAGGCGCGATGCATAAAAAAAGAAAACAAACATTAACATGTTTCATACTGATAACCAAATTCAAAGATTACTTTTAAAGTTAATGGATCTCGATAGAAAGTAAAAAACTTCTAACTTTAACCCAAATGCATCTACAGACAACATCTGTCTAAAGAGATAGCAAGATAACATTGAGAAAATTGGAAATCGGGATCACGAAGAGAGTTAAAAACTCAGTTTCGTCTTTCTTCTACTAACATTGCTTTTTATTGTTTTAGTTCTCTAATTTTCTTAACTTTACTGCCTTAAAAGACAAACACATTAACAAATTCCTTAGCAAATATAATTAACCTGGAAGCCGAAGCAAAGAATGTTTCATTCTCTAAATCTTTTTACAGTTTTTTTTTCAAGTATTGATTGCTTCCTTCAAATGCACTGTTGATATTTATTTTTAGTTTAAAGACGAATATATTTGCAGAATTTCTTTCTTAAAAATTTAATTCTTTGAAGGTGAAACTGAATTTCAAATTTTTCATAATGCTTCTCAATCAAGGAAAGTTGTTATTTTAAAATCTATTTCATAAGGAGAGTTAAGGTTCTTTTATATCACGAACATTTTGTAAAATGTTATACTTGTACAATTTATATATTAATTAGAGAAAATTATTATTTAAGTATTTAATTTGACATCGCATGACAGTTACGAAATTCAGTTTATCTTAAGAAAATGTATTCTTTTTCGGTATTAATGCATACCCTTATGCATACAAAAATACATTAAAATTGAAAGGCGTTATATAATAGAAGCAAATATTATTAACCTAAATTAAAATAAACTGAATTTTTGCTCAATATATACTAACCGAATACATTGCAGCATGTATGTGTGCCTGTACAGTGGGTGTTTGGAGACATGCAATTTCCATCAATAGGCTTCTAAAGATTAGATTTATTTTCTTAAGTCAAGCTGCATGTGAGATGTCATATCCCACGCTATGTCTGGACTAGGAATACAGCTAAGCTCGTCTCCCTTCTAATCACTACCAGTAAATTCAAGCAATCAATAAATTAATAATAGTAAATAAAATAAATTGTCAAAAGTTGTGCTAAATGTTATGGACTATGCATGGCACCCCACGGAGAAAACTTCAAAATTATGCGTTTGTATGATCTATACAAATACGTGGAATAATGAATTTTTAATTCCAAATCCAGTCGACTTAGTATTAAAAACACTTAATGTATTTTTGGCCATCAATAACTGCATTAAAAATGTTTAATTTCATCTTTAAATTAAATTAATCAGTCTGTAAATTAAATCCTTTTAATGTTTCCATAACCTTTTAATGCCCCGTAGCCATTATTTTCGTAGCCATGTGTTACAAAACCAGCATTAATGAACCGAGCAAGTATATATTTTATTTTCACTATAATATGCAAATAAAAAGTTTTATCTTTCAAGAAAAGATAGATTAAAATGTCATTTCACCATAATTTAATATCAAATTGTATCTGAATGGCCATAATACTGGTTTTAAAGAAAAAATAAGATATATAAGGGTTCAAATGCAAAGTCCAATAAATTAACTTGAACTCACCATTATTAAACATGACTACAGTAGCAGAATTGTTAAAATCTAGAAAATGTTTGCATTGCATGAACATGTAATTATTTTGTAACAGAGGTTCTGCAAGTTATTTTCATTAACACTTTTATCAAAGTAATTGAGAAAAATGCGGAATTTACAGATCTTACCGTATACTAAAATGGAAGAAACTATAAAATAAAATGAACTTATTGGTTTATCGTATTTATATTGGCTAGGGAGAAAATGCCACGAAAGATCCAAAATTAAGTACATCCTCAGAATTTAATTCAACTTGGAGGAATTTTGATCAGTTGTTATATCGATAGAAATGATATTACTTTTGTTTAACAGAATATTCAAAGAAAAATTCTTGCCGCCCGTCTGTGAATAATTCCACGCGTGAAAGCAGAGTAATCTTTTAATGTTCTCCTTTCGTTTTAGTTAGATAGCGTTGCCACTTGCAAGATAATGGAATTTTTTTTTTGCTTTTCGCTGCTAAGGCTATAAGCCGATACAGAGAAGAAAATAAATTTTAGAACTGAAACAAAATACTCTGGTTAAGTCAGCAATCTGTATACTTAGACGTAAATCCAAAACAATCTTATTGACGGCCTAATTTAAAAACTTCTAGTCCGCAAATAAATATATCATGCTTTTCGCTATATCTAACAACTTGGAAACACTGCACTCAGAAATAACCATAATTATTCGGACTAAGAGAAAAAAAATCAATTACAAATTTAAAATATGTGCCTAAAACAAGATGCAATGCTGTACTTATTCTCCCACTGAAAGATATTTCTGAATGTCTTGCGAGTATTGTTTTCCAATAAATCAATTCTTATTCACAACTTTAAAATTTACTTTATTTTCATCTTGTGTTATGGGCACTGGTTTGGAAATGCATTTATATGAAAGTGACTTTGAATTTAAAAGCCTTTCTCAATCTATTTTTAATATATTTGTGGTGATTCTTGGGAGGATAAAATGATGAAGAATTCAGAGTTTGTGCATTATAATTTTCCACATACTTGTAAATTTATGGAAAGCAAGTTGAAAACAAACATTAAAATGCATTGTGAGTGATATAGTTTGTTTAATTTATATGTTTAGATGATAATTACAGTAATTTGTTGGGGGAAAAGGCATGAACAGCTACAGCAATCATATTGGACTTGGCAAATTCTTTTTGCCTTCAGAATCATGTATTAAGAGCAAATGTGTAGAAAATCCCCGCTACTTATTACACATAATTCAATTTCTGATTACCGCTTTAGCATATATGAGGCCTATTTTGAGTTTGACTATTTTATTTTCTAGACGAAAAACACATCACTATGAATTCTCTTTTTCAAAATTAAATCTAACATGCAAAAGTATTACATATCATAACACAGATAAGAAAGATTCGTCACAAATGTCTATAATTTGCGTCATTTGTTGGGAATTAACAACACTGCAGTAATAGGTTAAAACCGACTCTTCCATGCAAGGAATACTGAGTTAGATTTCGCGTAATAAATGTACCACTAATTTATTATGCAACATATATTTTTGATAGTACCATCAAAGCCTCATATTAATAATGTTTCTTAACGCAAAGCCAGTGATCTTTTCTCATATATTACTCTCATATTTAACTCTGAGATGTCCATGCCTATATGTATTTATCCAAAAACATGAAATACAAATTATTACTTATATTTATATTTCAGTGCTTATTAAATTTTAATCATACAAACTAAGTATGAGTTGCAGATTCTAAAACTGCTTTGAAAATTTATCATTATGTTAAGTTTTTAAACTTAGTAAGAATAAAAGCTTATTTGCTTCTTTATCCCTGTTTATATAATTCAAGTGTTTATTTAGAGCGTATACTGCCATCATGCAAAAGCTAATGGCATTACCATGTTACAGAATTGACAAGCGAAGTGAGTATAACTCTCAAAGTGAATGAAAGCACAATGATTATTGATGGATTTTAAACGAGCTTGTGAAATCCTTCAACATGAAGAGTATGGAAAATTGTTATCCCACTTAAAGCAAGAATGGCTCAAAATGTGTTTTGTGTTTTTTTTACACTATTTTTTGCGATCGTGGTAAGAAAAGTAATTTTAGGTAATATGGAAAGTTTTCTTTTATACTTTTTAAACGCATTATTTTTTAATGTGAATTTAAAATACTTTAGGGAAATCATATCAACTTTAGGCTTCAACATCTTAAGTGTACCTTTAATGGGTAATAATAAGGGTTCGGAAATCGATTAATCTTAATTTATAAGAAATAATGAAAACAAAATCAACTTTCTTCCAGGTTAAGGTTTAAAAAAGCATGCTTCAATAAAGTAATAAATATCAGATAATTTAATTTACTCTTCCTTAAATAATAAGAAATACATCAGAAAAATACTTTTGCTTTTTAGTAAAATGAATTACATAATTTTTCGGACAATTCATTTACTTATCAACAAAATAGATTATTTTTGTAAAGAAAAGTGCATATGTGTATCAAAAAGCGAGTTTATAAACATGTTTTAGAAGAATAATAAACGCATAACAGAAATTGTATACATTAAATTAAGAATAAATTATTAGGGAGGACTATTTCCCCCCTAAGGAAGTCATTTGTAAAACAGTCATCTGACCATTCTATTAAAATACTTTTTATATAAATATTTTCACTGAAATGTTTATTGGCCTCACTAAATCAAAATTAGGAGTTATAAATCTTAATTCTCCAAGACAGTTTTTGTGTTTCACAACCCATATTCTTATACTACAATGCATTCAAAGTTGCATAAACCATAAAATTTCATTTAAAATTCGCCATAAGTTAAAATCTTTCACCTTTAAACAAATAATTTTCGTCCTCATTAAGAATCTTTTCTACAGATTTCTAAAAAAAAAATCCCTCATTCCATCATTTTTCATGATCTCTCTCTTAAATGCGCTGATTGCTTTTCAATAAAAAAATCTTTCAAAATTCCAGGCAGACGTAACTTAATCTCTAGGAGATTTATTTACATCTACTGCTTTCAGATTCAAGAACTGTACCTAAGAAGAAAATATATCTCAGGTTTTTTTTATTATTATTATTAAAAGAATGAGATATTTTTGCTCTTGAGGAAACCCAGTTTTTAAATTTAGGATGAGAAATTGGCACAGATTTCAGTACATACCAAATTTTTCCCTGACATACAGAAACCTTAGTAGATTTTAAAGGGGCTTATTTTTAAATACTATCCTTGAATGTAGTCTAATTTTTTAATATATTATATCGAAGGAATTTATTGAAATATGCCAAGCATTGCATATAAATATTCCTTACACTTTCTATATTCAGCAATCAGATTGACTGAGTTGTTTATAAGATGCTACCTCAAATTTTATAGGCAGTAAAGTGTAAACAAATAACGCATATACAGGGTGGTCATAAAAAATCTTTGCCGATATATGGACCTCTAGCGGCTGTTCCGTTCAACCTATCGAGAGTAGATTTCAGATGTAGTTATTCAGAGGTATGAGCTCGGGATTATGGGAACGGCAACCAAGTGGCTCTTACGGTTACGGTTATAGGTACATAAACTCGAAATTTTCAAATGTTTACGCTCACTTTTTCCCTTCGCAAAATTCTCAGCGCATGCGAAGACCCTAATGAGCGTTGGAACCGCAAGTGTATCACTAAAAACGGACGCGTTATGCACGCACAAAAAACAGCTTTGCGGACGGCTAACACAAACGTGGCGCAGGGAGGAAATTTTCATATGACAGAGGCACCAATCACTGATGATAACATAGATCGGACGAAAGAAAACTTTTATTTGGATTGCATATTTTCCACATTGGAGCCATCACAGGCCGTTCGCAAAGCTGTTTTTTGTGCGTGTATAACGCGTCCGTTTTTTGTGATACACTTACCGTTCCAGCGCTCTTTAGGGTTTTCGCATGCGCTGAGCATTTTGCGACAGGAAAAAGTGGGCGTTGGCATTCAAAAATTTCAAGTTTCTGTACCTATAACCGTAACCGTGACCGCCACTTGGTTGTTGTTCACTAGAACCCTGAGCTCATACCTCTAAATAACTATATCTGAAATCTCATCTCGATCGGCTGAACGGAACAGCCGCTAGAGGTCCATATATCGGCTAAGTTCTTTTTAATGACCACCTTGTATATGCACCAATTTTGCATATAAAAGCAAAATATTTGCTAAACATTTTCTTGTATTGTTAAATGGATTTTTTAATATTACATTAAAGAATCAGAATTAATGTTTTCAATTTTCAAAAAATAAGAATATAGCAAATTTTTTTTTAAAACTCAAATCTAAAACACACAGTTTTGAAGCAAAATTAACTATATTTTTCTTTGCACTGTTCACGCCCAGTTTTCGTGAACAGAAGGGGAATTAGAAAAATAAAACGAACTACTGTAATGGAAAGTTGGAAAATTACATATTTGATCTCACTGATTGTTTTTAAAACATGCGGAAAGTGTGATCATTTGGGGTCTTTTACAGAATTCTTTTTTAATCTGTTTGGTTACATTACTCAATGAATAGTAAAAATTTGAAATGAACATGAAAAGCAGTGAATATTATGCTTTGAAATAACTTAGGAAAACATCTTCGTAATTGCAGAGGGATTAAAATAAATTGATGGTTATCAAAGAATTAAGATTATTGAAAGATTGCTTTTTATATAGGTAACTATTTATTTACTTCAGATACCTAGACAACTTAACATCTTTTAGGAGTTTTTTTAATCAATATAAATTTCATCTTAATATACAGAGCAAATAATTTTATTTATTTCAATAATCACATTTAAAATTATTTCATACTACATTTTCAAAATTATTTTCTCTTAGAATTAAATTCTATTCTCTTGAAAAACGTAGCCTCAAAATGGAAAAATTGCAAAAAAAAAAATTATCGACTCAGATTTCTCAATGCAGAAATATTCCTCAATTACTGTAACAACTTTATGCATTAAATTAAATATTGAAACACCTTTCAAATAGTGATATTACTTTCAATGACATATTTTAATTTAGGGTGAAAATTTAAGCACATGTCACTTACAGAAATTATATCTGAAAACATTTAATTTAATCTTGCGGATTAAATATTTCTGAATGCATTTTTCATTCCCCATAGGGCACACTTTGTTGCAACACAATTCCATTAAGCAAAATTTTAAAATACTCACATGCTTTCAGGTCCAATGCAATTAATAAACTTTATTTTGACACATATTTCCTTTTAATGTTGAATCTGTAACAGTGTAAAGGACATTTAATCTTACCTTTATAAACTAGGAATGCTCTAAAACAAATTATTCGACATTCAGTAATGGAAGTGGATAGGGATAAAATGTTTTCTTGAGTAAGTTTCCTAGATAAAATTTATCTTGGGTAAATTTGCACCTGGACAAATATATAAATGTTTAAATGCCTTCTAAGTCACTTTTCTCTGCAATATCTTCATTTATATGAAGTACAATTATTGTTTCCTCTAATGAAGGCACGAAGAATGCAGTTTTGTCTATTGGCCATATCGTCAAAGCATTCAAATGCTGAAACAACATGCCTTAAAAGTTTAAAACTTAAAGCAAGATTAATGACTTTCCGTATACAGCAAGAGGTCATGATAAAAGGAAACGTGAATCAGATAAGCAAAACGCCAAATAAGTAAAAGCCTTGACCAGAGAAGATAAAATGATTGTTGTGCAGTTTTGGATCTAATAAATAAGACTCCCATAGTAAATTAAACTGAAAGTTCAGAAGTAGAGGAGAAATAGAAGTATTTGAGAGGAAAAATATGAATTCACAGGTAAATTCATCGTTATTGAAGTTATAACACAACTAAAAAATTTAAGATTGCCAGTAGATGTTGTCCCTGTTGTTGAAACCCTAAATTTTCCAAAAGTATAGATACTAAAAAAATCCAAAATTTAATATCTGATTTAAAAATTTTAAAGTTAAATGCATTAGTTGTAATGTTATGGATTTTTTGATAAACATATGTAATTGAGTATTAAAAATAGTACATTTATTAGAAAATATCCTCACATCTAATAACGTGTTTTCATAAAAGACTTATTATTGAATACTTTATATCGTTTAACGTATGTTTTCTGCATTCGAAGAAGCAAAAAATCTCTCAACTATATTTACCTGTAGACATACAAAACTAATCAATAGGATTATATGTTTATAAAATGCAAATGGATTGCACCAAAGGCATAGTATATACAAAATATTCATCTATTCAGACAAAAGTTAGGGCTATATTTTATTCCTTTTTCATTTATTTTTTTATTGTTGCTAACATATTTTTGCTGCATTAATCAGCATCCATGTCAAGGAAAAATACCATGAGTATTTTAGATTTTAAGGCTAAAATAAGAAGCAGATGATCACTTGCTGATCACTTTGAAAAAGATAAAATATCATCATTAGTTCATTTTCCAGAAATGAAAATTTAAAAATGCACAATACACAATACCTTTGAAACTAATCTCAAAATCATTGTTATTTTATCACTCTCATCTTCGTCTTGCACCACTCTGCCCTACAAAACATTTAATAGAATCAAAATAAAAAAAAATACTACCCTATTTTGACATTCTATTTCCGTTCCTCTGCTGCGCATGATTCAGAATGTAGGATCTGAAGGAAATAAATATTTAACAACGGCGCTCGAAGAGCACAAGCAATTCGGCTAAAATAGCCGAAAAAGGCAAAATCGAATTGGCCGTTCCTCAGTGCATCATTCCTTTTATTTGCCCTTTTCATAGCAAATTTCTGATAGGGACTGCCTAGAATGGATAGACACTTTACAATTTATTTTTCCCCATATTTTGCATCCAATTTTACACGTTTAGAATTTAACGCAGACACGTTTCAGCCGCGATATTTGGGATGTACGAAATTAGTATTGGTAGAATAATTAATTATTATCTGGTTAAAATGTATTTAAATTATGCGTAATTCTTTTGAGAAAATAATTGTGTAAGATATATTTCCAGGATATAAAGATAACTATCGGTTATTTTTTATAATTAATGGGGCAATGGAGGATCGAAATGAGCAAAAAATTAAGTGATAATTTACTATGACATATTTTTCTGGTTATTTTCTCTAAAAGTAAAAGCTAAATAAACTCAAATCTAGGGTCAGTTTGAATGGGTTGGATTAGTGGTTAATTTTTCTCAGAAATTTGAACGTGATTATGAAATCTTCCATTTTTTCCTCTTCCGACCTATCAAAAGGACTTAACAAACTATAAACAGGAAAAACAACGTAAATAAAGCACAAATAGCAGTAAGGTGCAATTTTGCATACGGCCTTTTCCAAGCTGCAAAGTAGCTTCTTCATCGGTGCAAAGAACTTAGTGGCAGCTCAAAAATTCGCGTTTTTGACTTTTTGAGCTGCCACTAAGTTCTTTGCACTGATGAAGAAGCTCCTTTGCAGCTTCGAAACGGCCGTATGCAAAATTGCACCTTACTGCTGTTTGTGCTTTATTTACGATGGATTTCTTGTTTATTCCTCGAGAACAAAGGTTTTGTCTTTTCTTTTCAAAACTTAACAAACTGTCAACAAGAGACAACCTATAAACGAAGTGATAACAAACATGTAGATAAGAAATACGAATTGAATACGGATGAATCAAAGTTCTAGAGATAAAAAAACCTATCTCAAGAAATCGATAATAATTCATTAACAAACAATGAAATTCAAAACAATTTAAATAACCATGTTTTATAAGGGTAACATTTCATGTAAAACCACTCACCAGATAAGTAACACTTATATTGTTACAAAAGAAGCAACTGTTCATTTTACCATAACTTTTGCAGTTTTCTGTAAAATTACAGTTTTAGAAATACGTTTGTTCCGCTCGAAACCCTCGAATTGTAAATGGAATGTCTTTTGCTATACTGTAGAGATGCTGTGAACAAAAAATATCGTCTAAGAAGAATAGGATTTTGTAATTTGAGACTGTAAATCCAGTATTCGCCAGTACTGCTGATTGAGCATATGCCAAGAATCCCGGTAAAGAATGCGCTCAAATCCTCTAAATGTGTATGCTACATTTATGATGCGCACTCTCTGAAAAAGCTAATGATCTGTTTTTGATCATGTGAAGAGAGCATGGATCATTTCGGTGCTCAGTGGGGAGACCAAGATAAGTTTGCTCTCCTCCCCATGTTTTATGCAAAACTTGTTCTGAGCCTTTGCAGCAATGAACAAATGAAAAATGAAGTCACCTGATAATTTGAATGCCACTAGTTTCGAGGGAATCCCTCAACTACAATAATATGTAATATTTTTGTCTTAGCAGTATCGAGAACATCAATGGAAATATTCGAGTGCGAAAGCATATCCTGAGAATTATATCCACGTTTTAATGAAATTAAGTCACTCAATTCTTTCTTTCGGTCACCCATCAGAAATCCTAGATGATTATGAACTGTGGCATGCAATTGTATAACGCTAGTGGAAAATGTGAGAGGTATGTTATAGGAACTTCATCAAAAGTTTAGCGTTTAAAACAAGGACTCGATGATTTCAGCAGATGTCTGAACATCTCAACCATGTCTTAAATTGCTAGTTTCTTTGTTACATCAAAAGGATTTACTTCTGTTTAAAACTAAATTCAGGTTTTATAATCAAAGGGAAAAATATTATTCATCACCACCGAGTGGGGGAAAATGTTATGTCAGAGAACTTTCGAGTACAAGGGATCAAACGCAATCATTTTATGAGGTTTCGGGTTGAAATAAACTGGTAGTTTATGACATTGTAATATGTCTTTTTAGTATTTAATAATTATTGAAAATTTTCTAAAAATTAATATAAAAATTATATTATAGGATTTTGAATCTTAAATACTGACGGGAGAGTTGATGAATAAACATACAAAGTACCGTATACTGAAAACTAAAATAGATAAACACTTATGTCATTAATGAGATTAGCATACAAAGGTTATCTATGTACGAGTCTAACATCCAAAGTAGCAAAATGTTGCCCAGTGCTTTTCTGTATAAAACCTCTCAACGAAGGCGGCCTGTCTAAGGTTGCGCAAATTTTTGGATGTGTAAATATTAAGTCAGCACTGGTGAGAAGAAAATGTATTAAGAGAATGCTGATATGCGAGGAAAATGAGACTAACCTAACATTGGGCAACACCTTTGGTATCATACGGGTAAAATGTCTCTTCTATACGCTTATCCTAGGATCAGACTTTTGTCTATAAAATTTGCAATAAAATATTTTAAATAGTTTTACATTTGAGTCATTATACCGCACTTTATACTATACTGAGGTTTATACTATACCGCACAATTAGTCCATTGAAAGAATATAAATTCATACTCTCTGAAACAGTATGAAGTACTGTTCAGACAGAGTTAAGTATCATCGAGTACCATTCTTCTGAAGGAATATCATCGAGTACCATTCTTCTGAAGGAATTCTTTCTTCATAACAACTTAATTGATAGTTTTGTTATTTCTATTTTAAGAGAAAAGATTTTGAAAGAAATTGCATGATTCATTTCAAGACAATTTCTTTTAGAAATGAATTGGATTTTATTGCTACAGTTTGAAAATTGTTTAAATTTTAAAAAGTGATATTCAATTCTGAGTATCGTTCCAGAGATTTTCCCGTGAAGCTCAGTAATAATGCATGGATCAATATTGTTATAACATGTTGAAAATATTCACGTTTATCTTTGAATGAATACAATATAAGAAATTCTGCTAAACAACAGTTTTGTAAAATTTTCTTTTCATAATATTTCATGTGTCCCCAATATCTTCTAATGAGGCTAAATTTAATATCCATCTCCAAAGTCCATCTAAATAACACTATCGAGATAACTTGACTCTAATGTTGCAGTTAATACAATGCAAAGGGACCCTTGAAGACAGTAAACAACCGTTCAATCCATTCCCTTTTAAGATAATTGCCTTGCGTAGTTATTACAAGCACAACTGCTGCTTATCAATCTCAGAAATGTGAGGCTTCGTAACGTCCATTCTAATAATATACACGTATAATTATTCCATGTTATGATTCGAAGTGCCTTCCAAAGTCGAAGGTTTGCACTGCATTATACATGGTGTTGGAAAGTATATTTAATGACTCCAAAAACAATCTTTCATAAAATAATAATTATGCAAAATGCCAAAAAAGACATTAATATTTCCTGGTTTCCTGTTAAGTGACTGTAGTTTATAATGTAATTTTGTAATATATGTGTAAATTTTCCCCCTGCATTTATAGTCACCTTATAAAAATATTATTAATTTAAGGTATCTGCTTACATTGAAATTACTGTTTTGGTGGTAAATTTCGAAAGTTTTTAATTGTTTCATTAAAAATTCAATATTTTAGGATTCTAAAATTTCGACGTTGTTGCTTCGGGATTCATTAAATCCGTTGTGTATAAACAAAAAATTGAAACTTTGGATGAGTTGAAGAAGCGTATCATTCAAGCAATTCGTGTAATACACTCATGTCCATAAATTAAGGATAATGTCAGCTCCGGAAAATAAAGGTTCAGAAACAAAACAAACGTGACTTATTCATAAAGCCCATTTATTAAACAAAATGTAAAGAACAAAAAAGATGGTGTATGTATGATACCATTCATAAAAACTACGATTTTTGCTCCCTGGAGCAATTGTAAAAAATATCTCCTCTACAAAAACTTAATATTATATGATTGGTATGATGGTTAATACATTGCATGTCTCCCATGCGATGAAATACAGTCCGTACAACGCCTAGGCATGCTGAGTATCAAATTATCTAGCTGATCTTGGGGAAGATGACTCCATTCAACAAGCAATGTTCTTCCAAGTTCCGGTATACATGCAGGAGGTCGTTGACGGGGTGCAACTCGTCGGCCAAGCATGTACCAGACATGCTATATCGGATTCAAGTCAGGTGAGAATGCTGGTCATTCCATACGGGTGATATCCTCAGATTGAAGGCATTCGTTTACGATGTTCGCTCGATGAGAACGGGCGTTGTCATCCATAAACACAAATTCTGTGCCCTGGCAACCGTAAACAAACGTACATGTTGTTCTATAACGATGTCCCGATAAATGTGGCCGTTCCAGGTTCTGATTTGAACATGCAGATCTGTTATGGAGCCCAGTATAATTCCACCCCAAACGAGCAATCCTGCACCACCGTAACGGTGTCGTTCAATGATATCGTCTTGGTGGTAACGGGTACCTGGCGTTCTTCATATGAAAGTCCGACGTGAATCAGACTGCAAGCTAAACCTGGACTCGTCGGAAAACATCACTCAAGCCCACTGTGACGATGTCCACATTGCATGTTCTCTACTCCAGGCTAATCGCTGCCGACAGTGAGTTGCCGTGAGCGGAACACGTCTGACAGGCCTGCGAGCATATAGACCAATATTTCCCAAACGTCTGTATACGGTTTGCCTTGAAACTGTGGTACCCGTGGCTGAAGATAGCTTACGAGACAGGTCGGATGCTGTGCTCCGTCTGCTTCTTTTGGCAGTTACTGCCAAATACTGGTCTTCATTCGGCGTTGTAACTCGGGGAGACCTGTACTGTAACGTCTACTGACATTTCCATCATCTTGGAATCGTTGCCAAAGCCTAGAGATGACACTTTGGACAATTCCAAGTTCCTCGGATACTTCCATCTGAGTACGCCCACATTCTACGCGGCCGATAATTCTACCACGTAAAAAATCATCCACATCCGTCCTCTGTGTCATAACTATTCGGTTATGGCACTGGGTGGCCAAACCAACCATGTAATATTAATATTTTGTAAAGGAGATATTTTTTACAATTCCTCCAGGGAGCAAAAATCGTAGTTTTTATGAATGGTATCATACATACACCATCTTTTATGTTCTTTATCTTTTGTTTAATAAATGGGCTTTATGAATAAGTCACGTTTGTTTTGTTTCTGAACCTTTATTTGCTGGAACTGGCATTATCCTTAATTTATGGACATGAGTGTAATTCCTCATATGCTACGAAACACTTGGAGAAAACTGGATTACCATTTAGACGTTTGTCATGCTACAAAAGGTGCACACATCGAAATCTATGATATTATGATTGAAGTCTATAATTGATATTAAAACTTGGTGAGATGTTCATTCAATTTAAATATTTTTTTAAAATTCTAATGGGCAGTTCCGTAAAAATAAGTCATGATTTTTGGATACCTTTAGCCCGAACACCCTGTATATTTCAATGAAATATTGCAACGAGGATTTACACATTACTATCTATGTTTTGAATTAAGATCTAAGTTCAATGTGTTAATTTAATAATTTTGCACATACCTCGACATCAAAAAGATATTTTTTAAATAAATTTTTTCTACATATTTTTGCATATTTTCGTGATTTATTGTAAAACTCGTGAAATATTGTAAAACTTTTAGTTCCTTGCACAGGTAAATTGCCCAGTTTTATATAGTATAAAAGAAATAAAAATATATTTTGTCAAATTGAGTGTAGGGCGTCTGACGTGAGCATAAATTTTTTGCAACAATTCATGAAAAATCCCTATTTTTAATAATGTTATGAAAATTTTTACTAGAATCATATTTATTTTCATGATTTTATATCACATTTGAACCAAAAATATGCGCATTTAATCAGTACTGAACATTTTCGAAAAAGGTGCTCCGAACGTAGTCAGATAACTTAAAAAATCCACTATAATTTCAAGAAACATTTTTCTAATACCATATAAAAATGGTTTCTACCAGATTCGGAAATATTGCGGCAATCGTGCAGGAACCTTTCGGTAATGATCTAAAATATTTTTCACACTGCTTCCAAAAATTCTCCACGTTGTTAGAATATTTCCGTCTCGAATATGGGAATAACATTAGTGAATGTTCGCATAAGGTTACTTAAAAATTACTTTAAAATGATCTTTAAAAGGCCTTAAATACTTTTGACTTACGTTAGTAAATTTTTATTGAGTGAATTAAAAAACCCTCTGTACTTTTATATGATGCATACTAAAACAAAAAAACTGAATGTGTAGCCACTTTGCTTTTCTTTCTAATGCCGTAAAAGCGATGTAATCATACGTTTAGCATTGTTTTCTACTCCAGTAAAATAGTTTCTTTTACATGTATAATAGATGAAAGAAAGGAATTGTTCAAATGTTCTGAAAAGCGGATTTAGTATTTCTTCCTCTGATACCCGAAACAATACATAGAAAAACAGATTGAATTATAATTCTCCTTTTATATTCGCTCGATTAAGATTTAAATGAGATAGAAAATCGATTTTCTCTTTATTTCGAGTCCAGTTCCCGATATTCTGAGCTATCTTCCAGCTCATTTACAAGCCAGAGAAGAAAAAAAATGGTCGGTGTTTGTTCACTGAATCACTGAGGAACTAATTCAAAATAAGAATTCGATAATCGACTTTCTAATAGTTTACTCAAACAGTCGGCTTAACAAAAGATAGTGCAAGATAAGTTTAATTTCACTCCTTTGTTCGGGGAAGGGGAAATAAAAAGAAATAAAATAGAATTTAAAAAATAAAACGTTTGTTTCAATGAGTTTATTTTCAAAGTAAGACGACATTTCTGTGAATCCCAATTTAAATTTAAAGTCACATTGGAGAGAATTTTTGTTGTTTCTTAAATTAAACTAGAACACTGTGTAACTTTATTTTAATTAATAAGTATAAAATGAAACGCAAACATTTCGGAATTTTTCGTTAGAAATGCCACATATAAATTAAATATATTTTTCCCTTACAATTTACATGTAGGAAATACTGTATTTCAATGTATATTAAAAACGAAAACAATATTAATACAAAAATAAACAAGGCTGTTGAAATGTATCTAAATATTTCAAATACTGATGTTTCACTAACTTTAGACAATACTCCAATGCAAAATGTCAATGTTCTATAAATAACACGAAATTTTATTAGTAAGGAGTAAAAATAATACTTTAATCAGTTACTTCTTTGTCTAACAGATGACGTTAGGAAGAATAGATTTATATAATTCAAGAAATGACAGCTATAGAAGAACTTGAGCCTGGTGGTAGTACGCATAAATAAATAAATATATATATTATATATTATATATATATATATATATTTATTTATTTATTTATTTACATTTCTTTAAACAAATATTGTTTGTTTCATTTATACTTGTTAGTTCTCAAACTGCTTAAATAATTTCCGGCTTGGTGCAAATCTGTCGGTCCAAGTATATCTGTCTTTGCTGACTTCAAAGAAAAGGGAAATCACGAGTTATAATGTTCGTATCTAGGCAATATGCATTGCCCTAGTGTCATGAAACTATTCAAGAATTTTTCAATGTCTGTTAAAGAAACGCTTCAAGTGGTCATATATTAAAGACATTAAAATATCTTTAATACGTATCTACCAACTTATCAAGAATATATCCGTTCTTTCAAAACCTCATCGCTTTTTTTCCAAAGTCCCTGTATAACTACAAACATTACTTTGACAGCTTTGAAAATGCGTTTACGATATATAGTTTTCATGTTGTATGAATTGAAAGTACTTTACTTTACATCTGTACATTAAGTTATATGAATTTATCATGATTAGTCTTCACTAAATGGATATATAGATAGCTTGTGTTCCATGGATCATGACCCACATTTAAAAATAAAACTACTTGCTCTTGTCACACATTTTTGGGACTTATATATTTCCTTTTTTGTGGCTTATATAATTACTTAAAAATTATGAGTAAATAATTTAATAACATAACACATACCAGGCAAAAACGTACAGAGAGTCGGCTCGTATATTTACCATGCATCATTAAAAAGTTTATGTGTTTCATGAAAAATTCATCTTTTTGGTTTACATCCCATGTCAAATTAACCATCGGTATCTGAAATTTCTGGCAAGGAATGACAAAAACATTTTCTACAGCTTTCCTTTCTTCTGTTTTCATTAAACTACTGAAATTTTAATATAAAATAAAAACTAAAGTCCTTGGGATTTTTTTATACAGACTAAAAAATCATAAAATATTATCCCTGAAGCATAAACTACCTTCTAAGAAATGATATTTTTGTCCTTGAAGGTGATTAAAGATTAACAGGATTCTTTGTTGTTTTTCTAAATTCTGAAAATTAATTATTTTAAAAGATTTCCCATCCCCAAAAGAGAAAAAGTTGAGTAATTAGACTAATTAGTAAAGGCGATATATAAAAAATAAGCAACTTTCGAATTTTAAATTTCAACATCTTTAAAAAGAAATTTCAAAAAAATTTAGCCCTTTTTTAAAGGATAGTGTTTTGATTTTATATATAAATACTGATTGTGGCAAAATAATTACAACATGCGCATTCGAAGACAATAAAATTTTAGGTTAAGTGCTTCTTACAGTTATTACATGCAGAAATATTAAATTTAAGATTTCTGCATGTTAAATTTTTGCATTGCATTATTCTTACAATTATTACACGTAGAAACATGCTAAATTATTGCATGCAGAAATCTTAAATTGAATTCTGGTACTTAAGGTATGTGTCTACCCTCAAATCGCTGTTTTTGCGAAAAATTTCGATTTTTTTTTCAATTATTTAAAATTAAAGTTCGAAGATTTAGGATTTAAAAAATGCTTTACTTTTGGTTCAGCGATAATTAGAAGCAAAGTTCTAGCCCAAATTATAAACCGGAAATGAACTTTCTGCAACCGGAAGTGACCTTTTAAAGGGCCATGGAAATACAAAAAATTCATTTTTACAGCTATTTCTTTACTTTTAAACAATTTTAATGCTTATTTTTCATTTTTAATGTAGAATTAAGTTTCCTCTTTACTTTTTATAGTTTTAAGACCATTAAATCAGTTGGTGGAAAGGGTAAACTAACTGATAACTTAATAGACAAGCTACAAAACTATTATGGGATTGCAGTTCGCAGCAATGTTGAAAATCTTCAAAATATGCAATCAGCAGTATTAGCTGTTTTTTTCATTGTTGTTCAAGCAATGAAAAGTCGATGCATGGACAGTGTCCTGAGGGTCCCGAAAGTTGGTGTAAATACAAGCAAGCATTGCATCATGGAAAGCAGTTTTCAGAAAAATCCCCAGGACTTTCAGATACAATTGTCAAAACTATAAAACCAGCTTACTTAGAACTGGTTAGTGTGATCAGAAGTTACTGAAAAAGTGTTTGCATGGTATGAATCAAAACAATAATGAATCATTTAACAATGTTTGGTGGAATATTTTTCCTAAAGAAAATTTTCTTTAACTGCAAACATTGTTATTAGGGGCTTCTATTGCAGTGCTACTGTTTAATTCATGTTTTATGGGTCTCGTACCTGTTTTCAACTATTTAAAAATAAAAACTGGGCTTGTGGCGGCCCAGTGGTACAGCGCGCTGGTTTTCGGTGCTGAGGGTGCTCAGATCGAATCCCGGCGTTGCGCCACGAAAAATGCCTCTGTTCGTGTCGTCCCTTCATAGGGGGTAATGCTGTCCGCCTATATGGTGCCCCCACAATAAAATGGGCAGTAAAACTGCGGCGTAGTAAGGGCGAATGTTTGAGTACAAGTGCATCCGCATTGGTAAAAAAAAAAATAAATAAATAAAAACTGAACCAGAAATGTTGAAAAAATACATGGAAATCGACATTGAGCGAATAAAGAAATCGAGGCGACAAATTCTGCCAACTACAAAAGCATGCAGAAAAATACTAAAAGCTAAAAGAAAATCAAAATTAATTAAAAATGAAGCCACGGAAGGCTTGACCTACGAATATGGGGAAATTTGAGGTTGTAAAGTTTATACATATTTTTTTGTGTTACATTAAAATCTTTATTTGCGTTTTCTGGAAAACTGCATTTTTCATTTTTTACGTTTACGATAAATTTCATTTCTTAAAAGATTTTCAAGATATTGAAATAAAATTTTGTCACAAGATTGTGCTCATCTAGTGGTATGTTATGAACGAAAATATAACTTGTAAGTATGTATTTATTAATTTAAGAGCTATTTTTATTGAAAAATATATGAAAATTTTTTAAAAAATCTTGTTGTGTATACAAAATTTGGTATATGTTAGTAAGTTTAAGAGGTATTGCAAATATTTTGCTTTATAACACAGGTAAGTGATTTATTAATATACTGTTGAAAAAAAGAGTGAAATATATTGGTTGGATTTCGTTTTAGAAGATTTGGCGTAAACGCTAATTTTTACTAAAATTTGACTTAAAATTGCGTAAATTTGAAAAGTTAATGAGAATTTCCCTAACTTTTTTTTTAAAAAATTCATAGTTTTATTCCCTGTTCTAACTAAAAACACTTGTGTTTCATAAAAATTTCCTATTTTCAAAAAAAAAGGGCCCAAAAGGTAGGCACATACAAAAGAGATTTTTCTTTCAAAATTAGATGTAAAATTTTAAAATGTGTCTTATCTATTTTACGGTTCCAGGGCATTCTACTGTTTAGAGCGTCGGAATTTGACACGGGGTGTTTGGTTCTAATCCCTACAAGTGCCGCTAAATACTCTTGTATCTACGCCAGGTATGAGCAATCCCTATCTGTGGGCCAAAAAGTCCCCCACTGTGGTTTGTAGAGGGTGAGAACGTGCCCATCAGATGTCCCCCTTGGGGGTGCTCGGTCAAAATTAACGTCGCCCCAGTAACTAAGTCGGTCTTCGGTCATACTGCTGCCTAATGGCTGTTTGCTAAACAGCAGCCGCCTTTATTCGTCTGCAGTCTTCATTGGACCTAGTTAGGATTTATCCGACCAGAGGGCGTTGTAACAACATCACCACGTTATATTACTTACTTTAGGGACAACCATGAAGAAATATGATGTTGCAGTCGTTTGACATTATTACACGTAATTCTCATTAGTA